>RJWK010002495.1:0-18525 GCA_004363435.1 Platanista minor | reverse complement strand
AGCCCGGACTTCATGTTTTTAAATCATGAATGAATCTAGTTTAGTATAAGGAAAGTTTTGCTACAGCATGTGCATATTTTACATATGGAGAGTCATAGTTTTTAAAGCTTCAGAGAGACTCTAGGTTATTTGCTTTATCCCTTGGCATTAGAGATATGAAGTGAAATGCTGGAGTCATTACCAAGTAAGTCACAAAGTTGGGACCCAAGTCCAAATATGTGCCATCCAGTCCACTATACTGAGCACCACTTTGATTTCCAATGATTAGAAAGTACCTAAGCTATTCATATTTTGAACAGCTTGGTCCTTACAGAAGTAATTAGAGGTTGGAGAGAACTTGTAATTGCTTGGCCCAGCCACTTATTTAGGTCCAGAGTTCAGCCTTCCAAGAGATATTTTTAGCTCCCTGGACCTAGTGCTGTTTTGACCTGCAACATATTTCCAGAAACCTCCCAGCTAAACAGTAGTCCTTTCCAGCAGCTTCTGGTGATGTGAGCTCACTGTGCTAATAGTATTCATCTAAAGATGCTGATAAGCCTTTGTTGTTTTTTTTGAAATCCATCTATAAGTGAGTATGTGTGTATAATGTGTGTGTGTGTGTGTGTGTGTGTGTGTGTGTGTGTTTGGATGGGAATGGCAGCACTAGGAGTTTTAAATCTCTGTGAGGATGCCAAAATATCTGCTCCCTTTATGTTTGTCAGGATGTGATTAGAGTGATAAATCAAGGTGAAACAAGAGTATAATAATACTTTAAGGATACTCCTAAGAATTTTTATTTTGATGTTTTAATATAAAAAATCATCTTCCTGAACTTTTTGTAGGTAATTGGTAATAGAGATTTCTGATGGGTATAAAAGTAAATTAATGTGAACTAAAAGGCTAAATTTAGCGGCCTCTTTTTTCCATATTTACCACTTTGCACCGAAGCAACTTTCAAAAGGTGACATTTTTTTCATTGTGTGCTTCAGATTTGAAAAGGCTGAATATATTCATTTCTGGATTTACACTGTTCTGTGAAAATGGCCTCTAGATTCTTATTAAATTTATTATTTATAATTAAGGCTGAGATGTTTCTGTTTTTAACAAGCTAATTTCATGATTTTAATTTTGACCAGGTGGGTTGGTTGGGATGGTTAATAGTAGAGATGGGAGGTACAAAGTTTTGCTCTTAACTGATAGTGATGAGATTGGAAATCAGATCTGTGGATTCTGTGAAAGTTTTAATCAAGATTTGATTAAGGAGTGAATTTTGATGTTTGAATAGTGAAGCTTAGTTGTAATGCTGTGTTGAGCTTTTTGCATTGTAACATCTGGATTTGTGAATCTTCTTTAAATCCTGCCCCCCAGGATATTTGTTACCTGTGATCACTGGTTACTAGACATGTATGTTATCTGTATGGAGGTTGTGAGTTACAAAAAAAATCCTAGGTTACTTAAAATATTCCTCCTTTTCTGCATGATTGAGAGAGTTCTGAAATACTACACCTTCTTCCTCTTCTTCTCACCTCTCAACCTTCCCTGAATAAATTGGTACTACTAGATTTAGAATGGAAGTGAAAAATAGCTCTGGAACACAGAGAAATGTTTGATAAGTAAATTTCTATTTCCCATATATTCTTAAAAAAATTTTAAGACATGCTATTTAGTTCTTTGGGGTGTCTCACTGTGTGAATATTTTCTAAATTGCTTAATTCAAGGCTTTCATTGCTGTCATTAATACGTGATAAGAACATTGAACTGGAATTGCAATATGGCACTCCTCTGCCTTGGTATTCCTGGTTTTATACTAAATGAATCACCCATTGATTGGGACTCGAACTGAGTTGCAGTGTTAGGTATCTAGTAATAAGTGAAAGGATTAAACCAATGAAGAGGTAGCAGATCCAGGAATCTCTAACACTGTTTCATGAAAGGTGAACCTAAGATATCCAGAGTGGTTTACTATCTAAGGGCATGTGACTGGTAATTTGTAGCATTGGTGCTGGCTGGGATGCAGGGCTTCCAATTTCTTGTCTAGTTCTCTTTCTGTTATGCTCTGCTGGTGTGAAGAAGAATTGATGTCCGAGTGGAAGTTGTAATTCAGAAACTCAGATTCTCTTCTTCGCCTGCCTTTTATTTTTTGACTGCTTATACAATTATTTGCTTATTTGTTGGTTTCTTTGAATCTGTCTTGTTATAGTTATGGTTCACACATGTCAATGTAATAAGACTCTCTATTTGAAATTTGGAGGTGATTTTTATAAATGAACGAGAGAGCACTAGTTATGAATGATTTTAGTGATAAGGTGTTAAAAGCATCAGAAGCATTTGTTGCTTTGAGAATTGACACTAGTTGATTGCACAGTATAGGGGAAAGTGGTTTCTGGAGTCCAACTTTAAAATGAAATGACTCTTATTGTCAGCATAGTCTTCAAGTACAGGGGTGAACACATTTTGGCTTAAATCTATCAAAAACAATATTTATATATCTATCCCACCTTGCCTTTTTTCTTAAACTATTTACTTTCTGTGTATTTAGTATAATGAATCTGTACATTTGTTTCTATTTTAGAATATAAATTTAGGTAAGAATCATCTTGTTCAGTACATCATAGTCTTATGTTTGTACCTATGAACATGTTTGAAGATAAGTTTGGGAGCCTTTTAGACATGGGCATTGGCCTAGCTAGATTTGTGAATTATTTACACTTGAGTAAGTTTGGTGAGAAAAAGCTTGGTATAATTTCACTAAATAATTTCAACGTTTTCTGAAAAAAATTTTCATATAAACATTTCTGTGTGTATAATCTCATCCAAACCCATTAAAGTTGAGCAAATAGTCAAGAGGTAACACAGTAAAGAACCTCCTTTTCCTTGAATAAATAGGCAAATAATGTAGCTAGACAGTGGTTGGGTGGAGAATAGAAGGTAGTAGTGCCAACTTTCAATTTTCTGGTTTGTTAAACTGTGGCAAGTATTATAAAAGTTAATTGGTGGGCTATAGCACAATTATTTGTGTAGTTATAATTTTTCTTTGGGAAAACTAAGACTAACACTGCCTTCCTTTTATCTGTCAGAAAGATGTGTTGGGATATAATTAGATTAAACTTATTTGCATAATATAAACACAAAATTATGCAAAGTTGAGTTTATGAAAGTTTGTAGAAGAGTACCTTTATTCCGGTGAATGATTTTTGATTTGCAGCCCAGAATGTTCTTGTGATTTTTGCTTTTCTTTGTCCTCTGCTTTTAGCTTTTTCCTGACCTTGTGCATCATTATCGGTTTTCATTACATGTGTGTGGTATGAGAGCTATGTCAGTTGTAATGATGTGCTAAAAATAAACCAAGGAAAAAAGCAAGACTGGTTCATTGTAAAGGTAGTAATTATAATAGTAAACAGGGAAAGTCGACATAAAAAGTTACCCCAAGTTATGGCATAAATATGCAGAAATATTTATTTTGGTCTCTGTAAGCCATGTGTAAATCTAGATAGCCATTCTAATTTTTCTGTAAATAGGTACCCATAGCCAATTCGGTATACAGAAGTTTCACTCCCTCCTGTGTTCCTTCCATTTTTATTCCCCACGCCACCTCTTACAGGTAACTGACTTCATTGTTTTCTTCTTTATATTCACTGATTATTTTTTTTTGATGATAGGCAGATATATCATTAAATTTTTTTCTATTTCTTATATAAAAAATGTTCCCTTTCTCACATGTATATGTATCATATGAAAGGGAACATTTTTTATTTAAAACTTTTTTTAAATGTATATGTCTGCTTATTATTTTTCACAGTTTCAAAGTGCTCTTTTGTGTGTGTGAAGATAGTTTATCCAGCTGATCTCCTGTGTTTGGACATTTAGATAGATTCCAATGTTTTGCAGTTACAGATAATCTTTCAACGAATAACCTTATGTATATGTATTTTCACATTGTTTGAAGTACACCTTCAGGATAAATTCCTAGAAGTGAGATTGCTGGGTCAAAGGGAAAATACACATGTAGTTTTGTTAGACAGTGTGGTTTTGTTAGATAATGTCAAATTCATTTCCAGAGGATTGTATCATTTTGCATTCCCACCAGCAGTGGATGAGAGTTCCTGTTTTTTTGTTCACAGCCTTGCCAACAGAGTACATACAAAGATAAACAAACCTGGACACTAATTAAAGTGGTATGGACAGATTTCAATCAGTAATATACTGTTGTAATGGGGAAAAGAATCCATTGTGAACTGAACTCAGCTTCCATTTGTACAGGGGTCACTGGGCATTGTAAAGGGAGAAAGAGGGACTAGGAAGGGGGATGAGCAGGGGCTCAGAAGAAGCAAGGAAGTGAAAAATTACAAAAAACAAGGGGGGTGGTTGGTCCATGTGAAACCCATCTAGGTTAGACTCCCACCTTCTCCCTCAGAGACTGGGAGACAGGGGCCCTATCTTCAGGTTTTAGCTGGAACAAACAATATATTCCTTTGGCAGCCTTGACTTTCCTCAGGCAAGCACTTTAAGGGGTGCTGGGGTCATCCTAGGGTTGTGGCCGTGAGCTGCTAGAAACTACATTAGTGTCTTGTTCAACTCTTTGTAGGTCAAGATTGAGGTCTAATGAAGGAGAGGGCTCAGGGAGCCGGCTAGAGTTTGGTCAAGGGGAGAATCTTTGTTAATGGTCAGCTTTAAAATTTTCACTGATCTGATGTGTGAGAATTTGTTTCTTACTGTAGTTTTAATTTACATTTGCCCTATTATGAGTGAAGTTGGATATGTTTTCAAATATTTAAGGGCCATCTTTATATCTCTGTTAAGTGTGTTTATATCTTCTTCCCATTTTTCTATAGGATTTTTGGTCTTTTCCCCCCAAATTTTTAAGTTTATTATAAATGTGAGATTTTTTTTTATTGTGACATGTATTGTGAATACTTTTTTCAAGTTTATCATTTGATTTGTTTACTGTTGTTTTTTTGTTGTTATACAAAATTTATAAAAATTTTTATGTAGTAAAATTTATCAAATTTTACTTTTATTACCACTGAATTTTGAGTCATAATTAGAAAGCCTTTACCTATATCAAGGTGAGAGAAGAATTAACTCATGTTTTCTTTTGGTGCTAGTATAGTTTTATTTTTTAGGTTCAGCTGTCTTATCCATTTGGAGTTTGTTCTTGTGGATGGTGTGAGGAGTAGATCTAATTTAGTCTTTTTCCAACTGACTATCCAGTTGTCCCAACACTATTAATGGAAAAGACTGTCTTTACTTAAGTGATATGAGATGCTATCTTTATCATATACCATATTTTTATATGAGGCCAGATCTATTTCTGGACTTGTTTTTATTGGTATCTCAGTAAATTCATAAATTAACTTAGGGAGAACTGATATGTTGAGACATCCTAACCAAGAGTGAGGGATGTCTTTCTATTTGTTCAAGTCTACCTTTATGTCTTTCAGTTTTCTTCATAGAATTTTGGATCATTTTTTGTTAAGTTTATTCCTAAAATTTTTATCTTTTTTGTTGTTATTATAAAGTGGAGATTTCTCATTCATTGTATCTTCCAAATAGTTATTATTTGTGTATATGAATTCTGTTATTTTTATATGTTAACTTTATAATCTGCTACCTTGCTGAATTCTTTTACTGTTTGAGTTTTATCATTCATTCTCTAGGAATTATATTCTAGGTATATTATGTCATTTACAGATAGAAGTAGTTTTATTCTTTTCCTATTCTTTTGCTTCTTATCATTTTTCTCTAGTCTAGTTGCATTGGCTAGTACCTCAAGAACATTGTTAAAAAGTAGTGGAGGGCTTCCCTCATGGCGCAGTGGTTGAGGGTCTGCCTGCCGATGCAGGGGACTCAGGTTCGTGCCGCGGTCCGGGAAGATCCCACGTGCCGCTGAGTGGCTGGGCCCGTGAGCCATGACCGCTGGGTCTGCGTGTCCGGAGCCTGTGCTCCGCAGCGGTGAGAGGCCCGTGTACTGCAAAAAAAAAGAAAAAGTAGTGGAGATAGTGGACATCCTTGTCTTCTTCCTGGCCACAGTGGATATGCACTAAAGTTTCCTCATTTTAGGGAAATGTTTATCTGTTTTTATTTTCTCATGAGTTATTATTAGGCATGGCTGTTGAATTTTGTCAAAGGGTTTTCTGCATCTTTGGGGACAATCATTTTGTTTTTCTTCTTAGACCTATTAATGTGACAGATTGTTAATAGATCCTATAAGATTGAACCATTGTACTGTTCTTGGCATAAGCCCCACTTGGGCAGCCTGACTCCGGTGGTTAACAACTCCTTTATTTTACTACTTCTTAGTTGAGTTTCAGAGCTTTGATGTGCCTACACAAAAGTCTACTTGCTGAGTCATACAAATTAGTATTTTTATTAATTGCTTGATGAATGAATGTTTTAGTAAATGGGGAATTTAGAGGAGGGGGAAATCATTATGGAGAGAAAAAATACTTTTTGAAAGAGAGAGGATGACTACCAACTGGGATTTCCTGAGCATCAATAACACCATAGCTATACTTTCTATATAGCTTATTTCTACTAGCTATTTATTTTGGAGGACTTGCATCATAGTCTTATTAGCCTTTCACTGTTTTATCAGCATGATCAGTTGTGGTGGATTGATTACAAATTGAAGAAATGCTACGAAATCTCAAATAATGGAGCAGATGCTCCATTGTGACAGACAGAAAGCCTGCAAAATAGAATCGAGGCATTATTCTACCTGCAGAAAAAAAGGGCAGAATGAGAAACTGATAGTTTTTACAAAAGATAGAGGGAGAAAAATCCATGCATTTCCTTTAGGGAGAAGATTTGGGACCACATATTGTTTCATAGCCATGTTATATAAAACATTTTAAAATGCTGTTGTCAAATATGAAATATCTATATCCATGTGATTTACAGAATTTGCAGATTGTCAAAGATACTTACTTAATTTACATAAATAAAATGATTGACTTGTAAATTATGACCACCTTTTTGCAAGGTGTAACTTAGGTCCGAGGGTGAGTGTAAAGCTGCATTTCATGCTAAGAACATGGCTTTGAAAAAATATATTTGGGGAAGTTTGCACTCCTGGTTATGAGAGCACTTGCCATTCAGTAGTATGTGGATCATAGTATATGGACTTATACTCCTAATGAATACTAAAAAGCCATGTTGAAATAGGAATTACTTGAACAAAATTTTCTTGCCATTGAACTTTCTTTTTCGATATATCAGTGGAAGAAATTTTCTTATCTAATTCTTCAATGCATTTGATTGACACCATAACATTTTTTTTTTTTTTTTTTGCGGTACGCGGGCCTCTCACTGTTGTGGCCTCTCCCGTTGCGGAGCACAGGCTCCGGATGTGCAGGCTCAGCGGCCACAGCTCACGGGCCCAGCCGCTCTGCGGCATGTGGGATCTTCCCGGACCGGAGCACGAACCCATGTCCCCTGCATTGGCGGGTGGACTCTCAACCACTGCGCCACCAGGGAAGCCCGACACCATAACATTTTATTTTGGTTAACTTTGTGTTAAAGTAAACATGATAATTTGAAAGTTGACTCTTGTCATTTTCTTCAGCATGTTACACCAGACAGCTATATTCCATGCCTTGCTGACCTGTGCAAAGCACTGTGGGAGGTTATGCTCAGCTATTACAGAACTATGGAATGGCATGAAAAGTATGACAGTGAGGATACTACTTCTGCTTCTGGTAGGAAATTATTTTGATTTGATTTTAAAAACTGAACTATAAATATGCCGTATTTCTGGAGTAAGGAGAAAGAAAAGGGACAGCTATACTTTTAGAATTTTGGGGACCATGATGACCATAGGTTAAATGTTCACCAGAGAAAGTGATTCAACTGCTATAAAAACTCCATTACCTTTGGGGATTAACTGGGCCGAAGGACTTCTTATGTGATAGGTATTACCAGTTTCCAGGAATATGTGGTGATGACCTTAGGACTAAGTTATTAAGAAAGAGCTTTAAAAAAAAATGAGTTGCAAACTAGGTAGGACATTGGTCTGTCCAAATTTACTGTAAAATTAATGCTAATGTTCAATATTAAGTCTTTTTTGCTAATTTTCAAGTTGTACTAATAAAACTAGATTCTAAGAATTAATAATTATACTGATACTTTTCTTCCTGAAAATAGATAGCAGGACATAAAAATTTCATAAAAAATGATGTTTTTAAATACCATCTTTGCAAGCAAAATACAACTTTAAATGTCTATGGTATAGTCATAAAGAGCAAATCTTTGAGAAATTATATTAACTAGGCATGTTTAAATTACTTCATATAATTATATATCTTAAGTGATTATCCTTGAACAATAGCTAAGATTAAGTATTCAAAATACTTTTAAAAGTCATAAATGAGTCTACCAGTATTTAGTATGGGCAAAATAAATTATACTGTACCTGTTTTTTTGTATTACATACAGTTTAATATAGCTAGTCAATCAAGTTATTTTAGTAACTTCTAATTTCTGAAGTGTTTGGTTTCTGTGATTGGGTGGTTGGAGGAATGCTCAAATCTTAGTTTGATTAAACATAGGATTTTGGTAGTATGGAAGACATACGTTTAATATTTATCTTGACTCATAAGAAGCTCATAAATATAGATAGCAAAAAATAAGAAAGATAAATTCTGTGGAAGGATTTTCATTCTTTTAGAAATATTGTTGGGGGAGGAAGAGGTTTAAAGGAAGAGAGAGAAAGGAGAAAGCAGAAAATGGGTGGGCATTGAGCCAGGATTCTAGGCCAGACTATTTTTACCCAGCTCCTCTACTACCTCTGGGAGTATGGGCTTTGCAGTCAGAGATAACTCGCTTCAAAGTTTGACTGCCATTTACCAAAGGCGAGAATGTGAATAGGTCACTTTATCATCTCCAGACCTCAGTTTGCTCCTTAAAATGATAGGTTAAGAAAACAAAACAAACAAAAAGCTTCATAGTGTAGTAACACATCTACCTGTAGGATTGCTATAAAGTTTAGAGAAAATGTAAAAAGTGCTTACACTGGTTGTTGTTAATATCATCAAAGGAAATGGATCAAGAGAGATGATTATAATAATGAAATGTCTATAGGCCTTTTTTTTTTTAAATTTCATTTTACTTAGGGAATTCCTGGGCTTAAGGGATTTTTTTCCCCACAAAGTTTATCTTGTTTTGGCAACCTTTATTTTTTTCTAGATATGGTACCTGTTAGATATCTCAGCACCTCTTTTCCTTTTTCTAGTACAGTATTTAAGGAGAAACCAAAGGAAAAGTTTGGAACAAAATTAATACATACTTTAGATATAAGAGTATAGAAGACAATATATACTTATCATGGTGAAGCTTGCTTTTTGCTTCAGGCTAATAGTTTACAGGTATTATGTGTTGTATGCATTTTCATTGGGGTATAGATTCAAACTTAAAACTCTATTTGAACCTTCTATACTTAGTCCTCTTTGCTAAAATTCCTTCACCCTAATCTGTATAATTTAAGAATGTTGAGGACTCTGATCAGTCTAATAGTCAGCTGACAACATCTAGGACTGTAAAAAGTTATTTGTTCACCAGAAATTCTTCCTTTCGTATTCACATTAAGGACTAAAATTGTAGGAATCAGTAATTTAAAAGTTATTCTTCACAGAACTTCACACAGCTGAAAGGGCCTCTAGAGTTCATCCGTTCTAGTTCTCTAGTGACGGGTGTCCGAACACTTCACCATTCTAAATAAACTAAAGCTGTAGCTCAGATGCACTGCTCTGAGCTTCTGGGTTCCTAACAGCCAGACCATACAGATGATATGGCTTAAGCTGTAGGAGTAGTCACAGGTACATTAGGCATGTATCTGGGGCCTGGCCTATGAAAGGGCCTTTTGCTGCTTACCAGTGGATAACCTGCTAGCCTAAGATGAGATCATATCCTCAGTTGTTCTGCACAGTTTACTTGCACAAAGGCATAACTTTAAAAATATAATGTGTATGTGTATTTTCAGTTGCTTTTAGGGGGAGAATTATTTTGAGGCAGGTCATTGATCTTACCTGTTGAACTGGACATTGTTAGATTATTTACCTGGAATGGATAAAAGTATTCTGCATCATGAAAAATATAAAATGTATGCATCATTGCCTCACTGCATGAGCAGTTTTGTACTCTGTACTCTTGTTAACATGCGTATTAATTGAAAATTGGGTTAGTTGGTCCTGTAATGCCCTGGCAGTAGGCAGTATATGCGTCATTAAGAATCTGGTTTCTGGGATCACACTACCCAAGTTGGAATCCCAGCTATAAATCACATATAAGCTGAGCGGTCTTAGGTGTAAAGTACTTAACATTTCAGAGTCTGAATTTGTCTGTCTTATCAAATGAGTTTAATCCTAATTCCTATTTTTTGACATTGGTTGTATAAATATTGAGAATATTTTCTGTATTTTACACATGCTTACAATATATGAGAATCCAAATTTTTCTTTTTTGAAAACAAAAATGTGAAGCAAATTTTAAAATGTATACCATCTTTTATTTTCAGAAGGGAGTAATATGATGGGTACTGAAGAAACAAATTTTGATCGTGGCTACATAAAAAAGAAATTAGAACATGGACTTACACGAATATGGCAGGTTTGGTTTTTTTAAACTATTTTTTTTACAAAAGCAATAGAAACCTTCATGTCAAAGTTGTTTTAGAAATTGAGTATTTAAGTTTTCTGTATTTGTTTGTTTTCCCTGCAGATCTAATCATGTGTTAGTTTTTCTTTGGAATAAGTCTATCATTTGAGTTCTGTAATTTAGTTGTCAATTATATTTGACTGTAAGTGGCAGTAGAAAAAGTTTTAATTTGAAAATATCCATTGGAAATATTCCTTAGATTACATTTTGCTTTTAGTGACCTGACAGATTTGTGCTTTCCTAAAGAAGTTGTTTTCTTATTGAGATACTGTTTATTTTGTGTGTGTTTTTTTCCTTTTCTATTAACTTTAGGAAAAGGATAACTATATAATGGATGACATAGTTGGGTTGGAGTCTAGAATAGAATGAAGAATTCTAAGTCAGTGATTTTTGTGCCTTGAGTGAATCTTATGTATTTATTGACTGAATGTGTATTCCTTGGCTTTTCTTTTGCAGTTTAGTAGCTCAGTTGTTATCAGATAACTAAATTTGTTAATTTGTTAAAATTTTTCACTTCCTAGATAAGTGTAATTTCTTTGATGATAACTTTGTTCTTTTTGGACTGCTTCAAAATTTAGAAGACTATAGATACTTTGACCATATTATGGTCTTTTAAAATGTATTTTTGATTTTTCTGATGAAGCTGATGTTTAGTTTGAAAATCTTTTATAGGATTTCTTTTGAAAAAATTGTTTAGGAAAATATATACTGAAAACATAAATTTCCTCAAGAATCACTTAGCAATTATAATTTAGTGCTCTTCTAACTTTTGATAACTTTCTATTGGATATGCTATTTGAATTTATACTTTAATATTTAAATATGTGATAGTGGTAAGAGCTTTGCCTTTGTATTTTCTGATATGACCATATGAAACTAATTTTTAGTTTTCCATTAGTTATGGGTTGGGGCTGACTTTTTTCTGAATGTTATGTATAACAGAAAGGAAAATCCCATACTCTAGTGTCAGATATGAGTTGTTTCTGATTTAGTCTTCTAATAGGCTCTAATTATACTTTGTTGAAATTGTAGAATCTATGTTAGAATTTCTGGTAATTCGAAGTACTTTGGATTATTGGCCTGGTATTTTATATAGCTAGTTTCTATTCAGTCTGGCAACCTGATGTCATTCTTGATATAGGAATATCTGTTAAATGTAAGATTTAGTAAAGCTATTATTATTTAAGTGTTTGGCCAGTTTAATGAAAGGCATCATGCTTTTGAATATAGAAAATTGTGTTGTAGGTTTCAAGTTTTAGAATATCTTCATCTCCACCCACTTCAAGTCCCTTTTGCACCTCCAACCCCAATTCTCATCCAGTTCTACACAGGACTTTGTGTACGTTAGGAACTCATTAGTATTTGTTAAATTGAAATTACAAAGCTCAGTGCAATTGAAAAAGGCAAAAGCTCTGAAAAATAAATGTTTTTGAGAACACATCTGGCAGGTAAAACCTGGCAGGAATTGAATTCATTTGATAGCACAATCTGACCAGTATTGTCATTTGGCTTTTTGTAGTATTATCCCATTAAGGTGAACATTCATATGTTGAAGGGATATAAATGTGTTTTATTTTGGGATACTGCTCTAGACCCCACTGGGGATGTTATATAATATATGCTATACATACCATAATATATTTCTAATATCTGAAATGCTAAATTCCAAAGCACAAGTAAGCATGTGACAGTTTATTGACACCATAATTTATTATAGAGATAAATGATGATTGAGAAGCATAAGAAGATAGTTAATATTTCTGACATAAAACTAAACTCAGAATCATAATCACCTTGATAATTATTATAAAAACTTTTCAGTTTTTAGAATATTGTTGCAGATTTTCCATGCATTTTGACTCAGTCAGAACCTTTAAGGGAAAAAGGTTGTATCAGTCATAATATGTGTATCGCACTATTTGTGGGTTTAAGAACACGGTGGTGAAAGCATGGTCCTTGACCTCATGGGGCTTACATATCCAACCATATGAAAGTCTTGGTCTTTCAAGATTTTCTTTTTTTTTTTTTTTTTTGCGGTACGTGGGCCTCTCACTGTTGTGGCCTCTCCCGCTGCGGAACACAGGCTCTGGACCCACAGGCTCAGCGGCCACGGCTCACGGGCCCAGCTGCTCTGCGGCATGTGGGATCTTCCTGGACCAGGGCATGAACCCATGTCCCCTGCATTGGCAGGTGGACTCTCAACCACTGAGCCACCAGGGAAGCCCCCAAGATTTTCTTTTTAGTCTTTAAATATTTGATACGCGAGAAGTGACAGTTTTAAAATGCTTATTATTTATTTCTTTTTACTATAGAAAATTAGGGTTGGAATATTTCTACTTTTTGTGAATTTGAGATTTTCTTTACAGCCTAATAAACCACCCACTTTTAAAGTTCTTCCTGGGGCATTTGAAAAATAACCATGTATTTCTTCTTTGTATTGGGAATTAGGTTCTCTATGTAAATTAAAGCAGTTTATTATTTATGTGTATTATTCTCATCTATATTCTTATTTGGTTGTGGTTTTCTTGGTCTGTGCTGTTCTGAGGGAGGAGTTTTAATCTTCCAGAATGATTGTAGTTTTGTCAGGTTTTTCTTTTATTTTTAACAGCTTTTGTTTTTATACTCAGATACCATATTGACTGATGATGCAATGCTAATAACCACTTTACTTACCATCATTGTACATAATTCTCTTTATTAATTTAAAAAAATAGCTCTTTTCTCCTTAGGCATTTTGTAGTGAATTCTAGTTTGCTTTATTATTACCATTGCTGTATTTATTTTGTTCATATTTCCCTGATAAATCCTTGACTATTCCTTTATTTTAAATGTTTTTCTATCATGTTTTAGTTTTAAAAATAAAGATAATATGTAAAGTTCTTAGTATAATGCTTGACAAAAGTAAATAATCAGAAAACAGTAGTTTTTACTGTTTTTATTAAGCTTTTATGTGTATATTAGCACTGTTTCTGATTTATTTTTCCTATTCCATTAACTTTTCTCTATATTTCTAGCATTTTTTGGGTAGTTTCTAATATATTTAATATAGGTGGTACAAGTCTTCCATCATCCCTGATAACTTCATCCTTTCAAAGTGCTATTTTTAAAAAAGAGATTATTGTCTATTTATTATTTCTAGTGAATTTTAGAATAATTTTTCAGAAGAAAAGTTTTTGTGTGTGTGTGATTTTGGTTAGAATTTCACTGTATCTCTACATTAACTTGGAGAAATTGACATATTTACAGTATTTAGTCGCGTATTCAGTCCCTTAACTCTCAATTTATGGAAATTTCTTTTGTATCCCATTAGAATTGTTAGTTTTTTGTTATAGGTCTGATAGCTCTTATTAAAGTTATTCCTAAGTATATTGTATTTTCAATATTTGTTTTAAATGAAATCTCTCCATTTTTAGGTGCTTCAGCCAGGTATATGTGAAAACTATTAATTTTTATATACTGTACTTAAACACTTCACACAATCATCTTATTCTAATTATTTTTAGATTGATTATTTTGGGGTTTCTAGCTTACTAAACCATGCCCAAATAATGATGATTTTTATCAGTATATCTAGTATGAGGATATAATTCTTATCTTGCATGTGTGTGTATGTATTAGTAGTGATGATTGTGTTCTGTACTATTTTTTTAAATTAATTAATTTATTTTTGGTTGCATTGGGTCTTTGTTGCTGCGCAGGCTTTCTCTAGTTGGGGTGTGCGGGGGCTACTCTTTGTTGCGGTGCGTGGGCTTCTCACTGCGGTGGCTTCTCGTTGCGGAGCACGAGCTCTAGGCATGCGGGCTTCAGTAGTTGTGGCACATGGGCTCAGTAGTTGTGGCACACGGGCTCAGTAGTTGTGGCTCACGGGCTCTAGAGCGCAGGCTCAGTAGTTGTGGTGCACGGACTTAGTTGCTCGGTGGCATGTGGGATCTTCCTGGACCAGGGCTCGAACCTATGTCCCCTGCATTGGCAGGTGGTTTCTTAACCACTGTGCCACCAGGGAAGCCCCAGGTCTGTACTATTTTTATATCTGATGTTCATGGAATTGTCTCTATGATATCACCCTAAATATGTTGACTTTTAGCCTAACTAGATATTTTTTTTTATCAAGTTAAGAATCTATTCCTATCTCATTGTGATGTGTAACTATACAAAATATGGTTCTGAGAACTTATTTTCTATATTTTGGATTTACTTGAAATATTTATTTATTTGTTTTTTTAATATAGGATGTTCAGCTAAAAGTAAAAACGTACTTGCTTGGAACTGATTTGTCTATATTCAAATATGATGACTTCATCTTTGTTTTGGATATAATCAGCAGGTAGTGTTTGAGATCTTGTCTTATTCTTTAGTTTGATTCACTGAACCATGGTAGTCAATGAAATCATGAATCACTGAGTTGTAATGTATAACTTAATGGAAGTAAAGATAATTGAACATTCATAGTCTAATTTCTGCTAGGTTTATGTGTGAGTGTGTTTAAATATTTCTGCCCTTTGGATGTTTGTAAACTGTAATGAATATGATCTTTAGAATTTCTTCAAACATCCAAATTTATATGATTTGTTATGTTTAAATAAAGATGGCCTGTACTTCTCTTTTTTCTCTATAATAAACATGTTGCTGAAATTTAAGTAAATCTTTCTGTCCAACTAGGTTGATGCAAGTTGGAGAAGAATTCTGTGGTAGCAAGTCTGAAGTTTTGCAAGAGTCTATTAGAAAACAAAGTGTCAATTACTTTAAGAACTACCATAGGTAAGAACTCTAATAACATATGCATAGACTTATTTAGGTAGTGAGAATACCTTTGTCTAATGCTTAACCTTATAGTGTTAATTGGTTTAAAATAATTACTTTTGAATTGGAAAGACTATCTTCTTTGTAGCTTTTTTTAGGATGGTTAAGGATTTTTTTACCAAAAATATAAAGTATTCTGATTACTTATTTTTTGTAAATTTCAATATGTGTTTTGTCTTGAGGGGCTTAAAATATTGAACTGACTTCTGTATGGGTGGAAGATGATTATTACATTAGGGATCCCCAGAAGAATTTGGCCACTATTCTCTACCTGCATATGTGGTGTGAGCTAGTAAGGAAGGGAGATCAATAGCGGCAGCACTCAGTGAGCGGGGGATGCTTGAAACTGTGTGTCTTTTAGGAGTAAAAAGGCTTTTAGAGAACAGGGCATGATATTCAGAATGTAGCTACAAAGCCAAGATTTTGTACAACATTGCTTTGCAAAACAGTCACTACTAACTTTAAAAAGGGTGCCTAGGAATGGTTTTGGGAGTGGAAGAAGGTGGGAAAGAATGTTTATATAGCACTGTGTTTGTATGCTTAAAGCAGCGTTAAATTGAGAGAATATTTATTAGACCTTTCTTCATATAAGCTGGACCCTATGCTGTACACCTTATATACATTTTATCATTTGAATTGAGTTACAGCTCACTTTTTATTCTGCATTTTTACTTTTTAAAATTAAGTTTTGATTTTGTTGTTATTTGGTGCTGGGGAGAGTTGGGATTGGAAATTCTCCTTTCTCTCCTTGTTCGGAGTCAACCCCTGGTCACAGAGATATGTGCTATGTCAGAAGAGAGGTTACTGGATGTGAAACCATTGACTAAGTTATTATTAACTATATTAAAGTACACATTTTCTGTCTTAATTGTAAACTATTAAATATTTGTTTTGAAAGTATACCAAAGCAGAGCCTTTGAGTTTCACAATTGAATGAAGAGGATGTTTAAAAAATTAAAAAAAAATTTTTAATTGATTAAACCTCAGGAAAACAGTGGTAAGGGAACAACATGAAACCTTAACACTACCTTAATTTATAACTTCCTTTTCTGTTAAAACTTACGCCCTGTTAAAACAGAAGGCTTGACCTGTACATATTGCTGTCCAAAATGAGAGGGGCCTTATACTCACAGATGGGAAAGGATAAAGAACTATGAAGGAGCCAGAAGCGTCACTTACCCTATCAGAATGCAGGCATAGCAATGTGTATGTCCATTTCTCAAAGATTACTTTATATCCAACAAGACAACTGGGGTGTCTTTTGCTGTTCATTGTGACTGCAAGATGTGTGTAATGCAAAAACATGGATTTATATAATGGTTTGCATTCTGCATTCCATTTTACTTACTGTCAAAAGGTGTCTGTCATCTGTGGCCACCAGGCAAGGGCATTTCTAGACTCTGATGGATATTCCTTACAAAAGTTCACCTTGATGAAATTAGAAAATATAGAAATGAATTATTGTTTCCAAAACACTCAATATTTTAATGGACTTTTCTTGTTGGAAACATTTGTGAAACTTGTTTCTCATTGAGGAGGCTGTATTGTATTGTTAGAAGGAGAGCAGGACTGGGAAATGGTAAACTCGGGCTCTTAACACATTTTTGCCGCCTGCCATCTCTCTGTCATTGGACAAATCATTTAACGCCTCTGAGATACGGTTCTATCTATCAATCGTAAAATGAGGTGGCTGGACTAAAAGGTCTCCTGAAGTGTTACCTGCGGATCTTTCCCTTTTTTCTTGCTGCATTGTGTATTATAAAAATTGGAATAGGTTAAAAAAAAGTAAAGATGTAATCCTTCTTTGTAGTATTCTTCTCTTTTCCCAGTGTTTAAACCAGTCTTGCTCATATACTGCCTGTAGTCATTCTCTCTCCAACAGCTGCCATTTGGGAAATTGTAATGAAATCACTTGGTAAAGTTGGTGCCAACCATCAGTGTGTTCTGAAGTACATCTGTTTCTTTATAAAGCAAGATAAACTTGACAGTTTAGAAATGATGCCAATGTATATATATTGAGTTGATGAAAGTCATTACATTAGCCAGTGATGAATCTAAATCTACTAAATTCCGATTTCATATCTTCTTCGCCAAATCATATTACATAAATAGCAAAAAATACCATGAAACGTGGTGAAATATAGGTCATCTGTTTCAATTTTGTTAAAGTGTTTAAATATGCTTACAATTTGTTTCATGGTCCTCTACTGCCAAGTAGAGCTCTTGGGAATAAAGAAATTCTTGAACCGAATTACTCTTATTTTACAGTCCATTTAGGTTGTTGGTTTGAAGATGAAAGCATAATAAAAAGGTGAAAATAGAAGCATTTTACTCTTTGGCAGAACATCAGTTTATAAAATGTACCCACGTTACTTGTGGAAGTTGTATTAAAGCTTGCGTGCCATTATCTTTTTCTAGGGCAGAGTTGGATGAGTGTGTGAGGGAGCACAGTCTCTGTCATCTGTCAGTGTAAATTCTCATCTTTCAAAGATATATTTTATTCTCCCAGGTTTCTTTATGTTCAGGTTTTAAGTTTGTATACACCCAATGCTGTCATTCTTCTGCCAGATGTTGCAGAATTCCCCAAAGCACAAATAATCTAATTTGAACAGTAATGGCATAGAAATTATGTTGCAGTGTGCTATTGCCAAAACATTCTATTTAACAAGTACCTTTTATTTTTAATTACTTTAGTATTTAGAACTTATAAATGTTTTCAATGATCCTAAAGGTGCACTGACTGATGTCAGAAGAGGGGAAAGGTCACCTATCCTTTTAGGGAGAAAAGTCTCTCCTTGCCTTTTAAGGTTTAAGTTTATTAAGGTTTGGTTTATTCCTTAAGTGTCTTTAAAATGTGTGTTTCCACCGGTCAGAATGGCCATCATCAAAAAATCTAAAAATAATAAATGCTGGAGAGGCTGTGGAGAAAAGGGAACACTCTTGCACTGCTGGTGGGAATGTGAATTGGTACAGCCACTATGGAGAACAGTATGGAGGTTCCTTAAAAAACTACAAATAGAACTACCATATGACCCAGCAATCCCACTACTGGGCATATACCCTGAGAAAACCATAATTCAAAAAGAGTCATGTACC
>RJWK010002494.1:21424-69970 GCA_004363435.1 Platanista minor | reverse complement strand
CGCCGGCCTCTCACTGTTGTGGCCTCTCCCGTTGTGGAGCACAGGCTTTAGACGCACAGGCTCAGCAGCCATGGCTCACGGGCACGGCCGCTCCGCGGCCTGTGGGATCTTCCCGGACCGGGGCACGAACCCGTGTCCCCTGCATCGGCAGGCGGACTCTCAACCACTGTGCCACCAGGGAGGCCCAAGAAATAGCATTTTTAATGAAATGAAATATTACCCTGCTGTTAGTAATGAGGTTTCTGCAAAATACTGAAACATCTGTGAACTAATGAAATGTGAGAAGAATTTAGGTTCTGTTTGATTTATGTAAAAATATTTGTTTACAATCATAAGGAGAAATTGCCAGACTTTTTACCTAGTTAGTGTTAATGCAAAGAGATTTTGGCCCTTATTTTTGTTTTCAGGAAATTTCTGTTTATCATAAGGCTGGTTAAATACATAAATATACCTAATTTTCAGTAGGAATTTAAAAAATCCCTAGTGGGCTACAATATGAAATAAAAGTAGAAATTTTATTTCTAAACCTTAAACTAATACTTAGTGCATTCACAGCATTTTAGCAGTATTTGTCAGAAAGAAAGTATACAGGTATATAGTGGATTTTCTTCAGTTACTAGAGTGCACACTTGAAATTGTTCTGCAGTTTTCATTTGATCCAAAATGAGCCACTGGAAGGTAGCCTTTTCTTAAGTTCACTCCTGCACTGAAGATTTCTCTGCTTGCGTTTCTCCACTTATGTCTGAGGAGAAGTACTCTTTTCCTTGCCAAGGTGTCCTCTGGCCTCCTCCCCCGATTTGACTTTTGTCAGTGTTCCTTTTCTTTGCATCAGGCTCTTCCACTTGTTAACTGCCATGTAATCTCAAAGTCATGACATCTCTCAGAGGCCCAGTTTCCAAATCTATCAACCTTCTTGGCTCCCTTTTTTTGTGTGTGGTGCAGATTAAATATGTACCAATAAAACACTAGACCTGTGTTGATCACGTAGCAGTTACGCGGCAAGTCATGTTGGCCATCGATGATGGTGTTTAAAACATCCTACATTTTATCCTTCGACTGGTTCATTCCCCTTTAACTGCTAACTTCCTTGTGTTTTCCCTCTCCTCAAACAGTTTACTCAAATTTGTTTGCCCCTCAGGCTCTAGAGCTTTCTCTTTCTGTCACCTCTACCTTTTGCAATCTAGCTTTTAGCCCCATCTTGCTAAGTGACCGTGCAGCCACCCTGCTGTGTTTTTTTCTTCATCTCCATTCTGTCATTCTGGAGGCTGCCTCTTTGCTTAGTTTCTGTGACAAGGCAGGTCTTGTTTTCCTTTTGCTGTTTGCTTCTCTGACTTTGAGTCCTCTTGTCAGCCCCCAAATGTTTGCACTCCCCCTCGGTTCTGTTGTTGGTCTCTTTTCTTCTCACCCCACCCCCTCCCTCAGTGCTCTCAACTCCTCCCAAGGTTTCAGATAGCCCTTCTCTGCAGATGACTGTTAAATGTGTAATTCTAGCCTGCCCTGTTGTTTTTTGTTTTTTGGTGTTTTTTTTTTTTGCGGTACGCGGGCCTCTCACTGTTGTGGCCTCTCCCGTTGCGGAGCACAGGCTCCGGACGCGCAGGCTCAGCGGCCATGGCTCTCTCGGGCCCAGCTGCTCCGCGGCATGTGGGATCTTCCCAGACCGGGACACGCCCTGTTGTTTTGAGCTTAAGGTTTACATCTTGAGAGGTCAGCCTGGAGGAACTGTGGGCATCTCAGACTCAGCATGTCCTAAACCAGAGTCATCTTTTGTGTCCCCAGCCAGCTTGTCCAGATTTCCGTTTAGCTGTTAATAATAACCCCATTCTCCCAGCCACCATGTTTGGTTCCCCTCTTTTGCCACGCCTCTCCCTCATTTTCCACATTCCGTTAGTTGTGTCTTCTCAACTTTACCCGTATAAAGTGTCTTTTCTTCCAAAAGTTTTTGGTGTATACATGTGCATAGAGGGCTATCTGAAGGAAATTCACCAAAATATTTAAAGTCTTTTATCTCTGGATGATGGGATTTTATATTGTTTCAATTTTGTTTTTTAGTAACAGGTATTGATTGTTTATATATTTGGACCCAACCTACAATCTTAACTTCTCAGTCCTCCTTGTCCTGAACTTCATCGGATGGGACTCCCAGCTGTTTCCTCAATACTTTCTTGTCTCTGCTCTCTTACTCAATGCCTGGTTTGTTTGTTCTTTGCATCTCCCATTGTCATTTTCCAGGGCTCCCCTCGAGACCACTTTCTTTAATGGAACCCTTCTTCCAGCTGAATCTGCTTTCTCTTTTCATGAGCTCTCTGGTCCCTATGTCAATTCAGGTGTTCTGCTGTGGTCCCTATGTCACTTCCGGTGTTCTGCCTTCTGGTCTTCTTACATGGGTTTTTGAGTTCATGTCTTTATTAGATTGTAAGCTCCATGTGGGCAGAGATTGGGTCTTACTCATCCTTTCTCCCTTTTGGTTACAATCTCTCAGTTTTCCTTTGGGAGTCAACCCCTTTTCCCACTGGCCGTCTATGGTTTTGGTGAGATGGTCAAAGTGTTCTGCCAAGAGGATGCTCTTTCCCTGGAATTCGAATTTTGAATCATGGGCTACAAGGACTGACAGTGGTTGGCGCTGATTCATCCTGGCCAAGGTGCTGTGAAGACAACACTCATTAGTTCCTGCCTCCCAGATCCCTGGAGCTGCTCTGGTCCCTGAACTCTCCGAGGCCTGCTGCTTCAGATTTTCCTTCATATCTGTGAGCTATCTCATATCCTTATGATAAATGTGTCTTTCTCTCTCTCTTTTTTTTTTTTTTTTTTTTTTTTAAACTTTAAGTTAGCCAAAAGTAGTTTCTGTTGCTTTTACCCAAAGATCCCTACCAATAGAACTGTTATGATTGGAACTGACCACACTTAATCATTCTAGTTCTTACATTGATTCTGATGTGTTTTTTTCTTCTTTTTAAAAACAAAACCAAAAAACAGCCAGAGACCGCTGCTGCTTTGAAGCGTACACTAGAAACCCTGATGGACAGAGGGGCTGTGGTGAGGAACTTGGAGAACCTGGGCGAGCGTGCGCTTCCTTATAGGATCTCCGCCCACAGTCAGCAGCACACCAGGGGAGGGTAAGTCCTTCGTGAGTCACTGGACAGGTGCCTTTGGTGGGCTCCGTAAGGAGCGCTGTGTAATTCATCTCAGGAGTTATTAGACGCTCATAGTCAGATCCCCACTGCGCCAGGTGGCGTGCAGGTATATGCCCCAGCAATGTTGTGTTGCAGATGGGATGCATTTATGCTGACCCACAATAAGCTAATCAGAGCCCCCGAAGAGGTCATGCCAGCAGTAACACATTTATAAGCTTTTGATTGTGGGAAACTTTTCTCGTCAACTTAAGCACTGTTTTCCCCAGCATTTCTTTAACTTTTGCCTTTAAAACACCTCATTGAGCAACGTGTTGTCCAACTACTCAGTGCATCCTTTGTAAATATGAAGGTTGCAGATAACAAGCAAAATGTACTTCTTATTACTAATGTGTATAACCAGAGCTTAAAATCCCCAATAGGAAAATGGTTTTACCTATTCCAGCCAATTTTAATCACAATTTTCTGTAATGGGACTTTTTTCTCACATAGTACATAGCAAGTTCCTCAAACATGTCAAGGATTTGATTTTATAGTGATACCTATCTTTGTAGAAATTCTTCGAGGTCAGTTTGTTTGGTTGGTTTGCCGCTTATCTAAACTTATGCCCAAGGTTTCTGGTTTGGAGGAAGAATCTTATTTTGTTGGGTTTCCTAGAAGTAGGTGATAGAGAAACGGGAATCAGTTTTTAGCATAGCAGGGAAAGTCCAGGACTAGAAGACCCGATTCTCCTTCTGGGGCTCCCAGCTGTGTGGCCTAGACCAAGTCACTTAGCTTCCTTGGCTACTGAACTCAGGTGGTCGTTCTCCCATCTGCTTTGTCATAGTGATCAAGTGAAATAACCTCTGAAGATGTGCTCTGCGGACAGTACTGGGTGTTGTATGATGCTGCTTTTAGTCACGTAGGGCGAGCAGCCTTGTGCAGTTTTGCGACATGTGATGGGCCCGAGTAAAGTCACACCTCATGCCAGGCTTTCTTACTGCTTGTAAACCTTCTGTCGAGATGTGGCACAGACTGCACGTTTCTTCTGATTGTTTCACCGTGTTTTGTGCTAGTGTTCAGCTTCTTGAGAGCACCTCTGAAGAGTGTGCCTGAGGTGTTGCTAGGCAACCTGAAATGCTCGGTGGCTTATTCCTCTCCACAATCATAACAACAGTAAGTGATGGAGACTGTGTGTATAACACTTTTTTTAAACTTAAATCAAACAAAGGGGTTTGGTTTTAATAGCAAGGCTATGAATCCTTTTGCCTTTTTTTTTTTTTTTTTTTTTTTAAGAGAAGCATATAAAATTTGGCCAAGAGTTATTAGCCAGGTTCTGTGATGGAAGGCACTGAACAAGGAGAGAAGTCAGTTTCCTCATTATGTGCTTTCAGGGATGTACAGTAGGAATGCTTTCTTCTGCCCCCTTTCCAAGTAGAGGATTTGACCTTCTTGAGGGCTAGTGTGACCAGCATCCTGGAATTTGCATTTCTCACAGTGTGTGGGTAGCTCTGCTGCTGCTACTGTGAGGACCACGCTTTGAGAACTGCCACATTAACTCATCTAGTTTTCAGGCCTCTGTGTGCAGTGCTGGGGTAGGGTGGTACTCTTTCTCCTTTATGGATAGAATAAACTCAGATCTGGGAAGAGCTCACCTGGAATCAAGCCAGAGCTGCTAACAACACCAGACCTACATTCCAGATCCCTGACAAGGTGCTGGTGCCCCACCAAGGACTGTGTTGCCGTCGCTTAGTTCATTTATAGTTAAGGATTTTACTTCTAGGTGGTTTTTCTGTTTCTTTGTTTTTTTACTTTCAGACTCCTCAGAGAAGGGGAAGCAGCATCCTTAAAATATATCATACTGTGTCTATTATACATCAACATAAAAAGGTGGTGCCTAGAGCTTCCCTGGTGGTGCAGTGGTTGAGAGTCCGCCTGCCGATGCAGGGGACATCGGTTCGTGCCCCGGTCCGGGAAGATCCCACGTGCCGTGGAGTAGCTGGGCCCGTGAGCCATGGCCGCTGAGCCTGCGCGTCCGGAGCCTGTGCTCCTCAACGGGAGAGGCCACAACAGTGAGAGGCCCGTGTAAAGCAAAAAAAAAAAAAAAAAAAAAAAAGGTGGTGCCTAGCCCCAGTGTGGGAGGTTCATGTTTTAAGTTTGCTTTTCTGAGGATAAATCAGTATCTGGTATTTATTTGCTTGAGGTAGTGTTTTCCAAAGTGTGGTCTCTGAAATGCTAGTGATACAGATATGCTCCACCAAAAATGGAGGGTGTGTGTGATCAGTCAGATGTGGGGAGCCTTAAAAAAAAAGTGAAAAAAAGGGACTTTCCTGGCAGTCCAGTATTAAGACTCCGAGCTTCTGCTGCAGGGGGTGTGGGTTTGATCCCTGGTCGGAGAACTAAGATCCCACCTGCCACGCATACTGCACAGCACGGCCAAAAAAAAAAAAAAAGATGCGGGAAGCCTTGCGTGATCTAATCCTGGAAATTCACAACACACCTTAGCAGATAAATGGTGGGAAGCCCTTCCATAAGGTGCCCTAGTTTGTCAATTTTACTTGACCACCTTACTTTTGTTTTTGTAACACTCACTAATGTTCTTCACAGTCGCTTTTGGTAGATGAGACGAGGGCCTAGTGTAGTTGTGAGTTCCCTGGTTTGGAGATTTAAAATTGAGTGGCGTGTCAGATGGCTGCATTGTGGAGCTTAAGTTTAGTCTGATATTCCCTTAGCTGCAGCCAGTTCTCCCATAGTCACTAACCCCAATGTTGTTTGTAGTAGGCATTTTGTTTACTTGTCAAGTTCTTTTTGTGCACTGACATAGCCACAGAAGGCATCACAGGCATGTACGAAGGAGACTATGTGCCAGGGTGTGTCAGGTGATGGGAAGGTCCACTTTTATGAAGTGGTTGAGAAGAAACAGGGTGGACTTGTGTGTTATGCATTTATTAGCATTCAGAAGTTTTTGGCTCTTTTCAAACAGCCCTGGAGGCCATGAAACGTATCTGTAATTTTGGTGGGGCACTGCTTTGACTCCTGAGGTTAATATGTTGAGAGCCGTTTTTTTAGCTGGCTAACGAGTGAGCCCTAGATGCCCTCCATGAATCCACATTGCATTGTGGTCCTGTTGGTTTTAAGTGTTTGTTGCTTTTACATTTTGTGGGAAGAAATGGTATATCCTAGTGGTATTCCTAGGTCCCAGGATAGTTCTTATGATCGTTGTGGTTCTTGATCTCAAGGAGTCTTCCCTTGAATCGAAGACATGCCTGCATATGGCTAACCTAGGCACCAGCCAAGGGGGTGTAAGTGCAGGGGCCCAGTACAGAACGGTCCCTCTGACCGAGGCTGACAACCAGGCATCTCTCTTGCAGTTACTTCCATCATGTTGAGTGATTGATTGCCTCCCATCTCACCTCCTTCCCCCAAATCCATACCCCTGCTACACACATGCCAAGTAGGCCTTCCCGAAAGAAGAATGGACTGAGAGAGTGCTTAGGTAGGAGAGATAGTGCTACTTTAGGGTTATTTGGGAAGCTTTCCAAAAGGAGGAGGTGGTACCTTGAAAGTGGTACCTGGTGTTTATTATTACATCAAGTCTATTGCCAGTTTATGCCAAAAAACACATAATCATTATATTCCAAATATTAACGTAGTCAGTCCTGACTTTGGCAACAGGTTACATTCCAGGAATTTGTCTGTAAGTTTATTGTTTATGACTGGGAACCTATTTTCCCCTTGGAACAACTTGATGGTTAAGTTCCCAGGCTGATCCACAGAAACTTACTTAAACTCATAATCTCTGAGGGTCAATAGAATTGGACGAGTCATTTATGTGTCCCCTAGAGACAGGGAAGAGTTGACCGGATGCCCTGTTGCTGTTTGGGCCAGGTTGGGATGGTTGGAAGTTTGGGTCTTCGAACCGTTTTTCCGGATGGAGGCTTCTGGCCTCACGAGGCAGCGTCTGGAAACCACTGGAGCATGATTAGGAGCTGGGGGTAGAGTGGGGGGGTCAGAGGGGGGATGGTCTTAGAGGGTCTGGGATTTATTCTCAGCTCTGGATTTGCTTTGGTCTCCTGGGGGTCCCCCCAGATTATCTTTCCTTTGTGCTTTCATATCCTCACCTTTGTACCCTCATCAACTCTCTGGGAAAGGCAAGGTTGTTCTTGTGGAAAATTCTTTCTGTATTCCTTGGTGTCTAAAAGGGGACAGCGTTACATAGGCAGAAGGGAGTAAGTGCTCATTTAGACCCTTGCTCAGAAGGGGCAGGTTTTTACTGAATCATAGTATCAGTCACCCTCTGCCAGAACTGCCTCAGCATCTTCCTCCAGGGCTGCACAGACTGGTTTAAGGCTCTCTTTCCACTAGATGGGGCTGGACTGAGACTAAGAGGGATTTCTGGTGCAGGAGAGGGAACCTTAGAAGAAACCGTAGTCTATATTGCAGCGATGGGCTTGTGCCTGTTTGTAAAAGGATGCCCCAGATTGCTTTGACTGTTTTTACCACCTCTGCTTTCACTGCAGTGCGATTGGGCTGACTTCAGAATGTGTGTGTATGAGAACTCTTAAGTAGTGAAGGAGGTTTTTCTTGCCTGTTCTGTCCCTCCTTTGTCTGTTCTCATGTGTTTAAAATGTGAATAGGTGCTTATAGCAAAGATCTGCTGGCCTACATATAAGATGGCCTTCTGTTTACGGGTAAGCAGAATGATAAAAATAACTGGCTGTATGGTGAATCAGTGGAATTTTACTGACTTGCTCTCCAGATGTGTCTGCAGCTAACTCCAAGAGTGCTGGCACCCTCTCTAGAGGAGATTGATTCTCCTCTGTAGTTTTCCCGTTAGCTAACGTTTCCATGTTCTTGTGCTTTCCTGCCAGCATTAAGTCCAGGCCAGCATCCTGACCCCATTCTTGTGTGTAGGTGCTTCACGATGGGGCTTCAGGGCAGGGCTGCTGTGGCCTTGGAGGTTTCTTTTTAGTGGCAGTGTCCCAAGATTTGTAAGAATTCTGCAGCAGGTTTGGTGGTTTTTAAAATGTATGAGACCCAGTGGATTTTAAAAAAGGAATGGGGCTTTTCCATGCAGAGGCTGTCTTGGTTTTAAGGAGAATAATTCACTGCTGCAGTGAAGCCTGAATCCAGCAAGGTTTAACCTATACAGTCTAGGAACTAGCATTCAAACAGATCTGTTTCCTATGTTCCAAAAGGCTTGAAGAGGCTTCCTGGCTGCAAATCCCTCTCCTCTCCCTCCCCCACCCCACTCACGGGGAACCACTGAGCGCTTCAGTGGAAATTTCCACTCATCTGGGAGGGGGAGGGGGAGGGGGAGGCTGTGAGTGAGTGTGTGACTGAGAGAGACAGACAAAGAAAACTCACATTCAAGCAGGCGTTTTCTATGGACAGCTTGTAACTGTAGGGTGAAGACGGAAGTGAAATAAAAACCAAATAGAACCTTGAGCGTTTAGGCGCATTGCAAGAAGCCACTCGGGTGGGTGAGGGCTGGCAGGCTGCAGAGCCTTGTGTCAGGAGGCCACTGAGTGGTTTGCTGGTCTTGTTGCCTAGAGAGGAGGGCGGAAAGGACTCTGAGGGCTGCTGGCTCCCTCGTGAAGCTGAGCTGGGGATGGAGTATGCTTGGTAGCGCTGGGCTCAGTCTGTCCTGGGCAAGCCCTTTCTCTGGGTCTTTTCAGATCTCTGTGGGGTTTCAGTCATGTAGTGGAGAGTTTTGTAGTGCGTGTCTTAAGAAATATAGAAAGGGTTAACTGTCACCTTCAAGACCACGTGGGCAGTTCTGCCTCCGAGATGGCTCCCTGTTCCTCCAGCCTTTGAACATGGGGCTCTGTGATGAGAAATGCAGTAGTGTACTGAACCTTTTTTTGTCCTTTCTCTCCTTGCCGGTATCCATCATTTCCTTGCTTCTGCTTCGGCAGCGCTGGTGCCACCTAAAGTCCAAGTGCTTTTCTATAGACAAGAGAGAAGCTGATGTCTCCCTTGCGGATGAAGGGATTCTATAATGAGAACCACATGTGGGACAATACACTTTGAAATGTCAACACCACTGGGTTTCGTGTTGAAGGCGAGAGCAGTGCTTACCCTGGCTGCCTGGTGTGCAGAACCATTTCACTGGTGCCACTGAACACGTGGCTGAAGGTGCTGGGAATGTAGACTGTAATTAGATTTGAGATTGCTAAACTGGATTTTTCCAAAATGATTGGTTCATATATTGATTTAATCACTGATTAGAGTAAATGTGGAGAATGGAAAACTGGCTATTTGGAGAACTTGATTTTTTTTTTTTTTTTTCCTTATTGGAATGTCAGCTTTTGGGCATGTCTAGGCAGTTGTAATTATAGTCATGATTATAAACTACCTTGAGTGAGGAGCTTATCCCGAGAATGGAGATACGAGACGTGTTATGACGTTTGGTCTTGTGTTTTGATTCCACATAGCTAAGTGAGGGAAAGAAGCAGACATTGTTATCTCATTGTGGGATAAAGGTGGAGCAGATTCCTCTGGAGATACCGAGCCCCTCTTTTGGCCCCCTTCCTTTGAACAACAGCTCATCAGAATTTCAGAATGGCTTCTCCATGGCAGATTTCAGTGGGATGTAGGGAGTTCCAAGGTCATTTTGTCAACCTAATTCCTATTCTTACAGGTCTGTTATGGACCTGTGCTGTCATGGGAAAGGGATCCTTGCAGACATCAGAAGCTGCCCAGACCTACAACTCCAAGTAGGCTGTTTCTGGGCTTCACTTCTCATTGTCATTCCTTAGGTCACCTGTGGTTAGAAAAACCCACTAATATGTATAAAATAGATAACTAACAAGAACCTGCTGTATAAAAAAATAAATAAAAATGAAATTCAAAAATTCAAAAAAATAAGAAAAACCCAGTAGCTAGGAGTCAGGTGTTCACAACGGCCGCATCATTTCCACAGTCTCCTGCGGGACTGGGAGACATGTGCAGGTCTTGGAAGCCTGGGTTTCTGCTAGCACTGTGGCCCATGTGACTTCTCTCCCCAGCTGGACTCAGTGTTCCAGGGGGTCAAGGCCATGTGTACCTCATCTTTTTAGTCTCCTGAGGTTTGCCCATAGTAGATGTTCATTGACTGGTTAAGTTTGTCCGAGATAAATCAGTGAGAAGAATATATCCTGGCAGTAACCAAGAATTGGTCAGTGCATCTTTGTGTGGGAAAGCCATAAAGGACTATTGACCTGTGTGCTTGGGCCGCTAAGGTAAATAGAGATTGTCCTGGACTCCTGCTTGTTTCCCTCACAGTGGGGAGGGACAGCTTGGTTCCCTGGGAGGGAAATGTGGAGGTAAGAGGTTAGCTATTTTTTTAAAATTAATTTATTTTATTTTATTTTTGGCTGCATTGGATCTTTGTGCGCCTGGGCTTTTCTCTAGTTGCAGCGATCAGGGGCTACTCTTTGTTGAGGTGCGCTTGCGGTGCGTTGCGGCTTCTCACTGCAATGGCTTCTCTTGTTGTGGAGCACAGGCTCTAGGCATGCGGGCTTCAGTAGTTGTGGCGCGCGGGCTCTAGAGCGCAGGCTCAGTAGTTGTGGTCTTAGTTGCTCAGCGGCATGTGGGATCTTCCTGCACCAGGGCTCCCGTGTCCCCTGCATTGGCAGGTGGATTCCCACCGCACCACCAGGGAAGTCCAAGAGGTTAGCTTTCAACTGTGAATACAGTAAGATCTGCCCACCTCTGAGCCACTCCTAGCCCCTTCTCTGTGTTGGTGGTGTTTCCTTTTTGTGGAAATTTCCACAGTGCAGTAAGGAGCACGGGAGTAGAAGCAGTCTTGCCCACACGCGCCCCAGGCGTAGATCAGCAGTGTGATAAGCATGAAGTGGCTGTCACAGCGGTGGTTGTGGGCTCTGACCCATTTGCATCTTGGCCCGTGCTTTTGTTTGGGTTTGGTTGCTGGAGGAGTGTCCTGACTGGCAGAGGGGAGGCAGAGCAGCTAACAGAAGGTGAAGGCTGGAGGGGCTTTGGTAGTACCAGAGCCTGCTGGAGCCCGGCTGAGGGTTCCCAGACCTTTTTCTAGCGCTTGTCTTTAGCCCTGGGAGACCTGCAGAACGCCAGTTTCTGGCTAGCTGTAGTTGACAGAGTGGGAGCTGAGCGGTCTGGAGTCTGGATCCTGCCTCTCCCTTTGTGACCTGGTGCAGATCAGTTCCCTTGAAAGCAGCGGAAGGGGTCGGACTGCGTGGTCTTCACGGTCCTCTCCCCATTCACTGGGGTTCTGTAGCCCAGTGATCCCAAAGTTCTCTGTGGCTTCTTATGTCCTGGAGTCAAAAGACGCACTCTTAGAATCCTGGCTGAGGCCACTTAGTAGCTGAGTGACCTTGACCTAATGACTTAATCATTATCAAATTCAAAGGAGATAATGTGTAGGAAACCACTTTGAAAACTGCTGGTTGTTGCTGGGGAGAAGGCTGCTGGGCCCACACCAGCACCACTTTCTCTTGCACTTCCTGAGTTGCCACATGGAGTGGGGCTTCCACTTCCTCCTCCTCTTCCTCAGGAACTGTTTAAAAGAAAGTCCTGTCTAAGACTCTTGCCTTTTCACTTCTGAAGTAATATCTGGCCTCTAGTTTCCATCCTTGAGTATTCTTTTTACCCTTATCACAAAATGGTATCCAAAAAGCTTTGGGTTATTTCTTAGCATTATTTGGTGAATGCCAGTGTATGGAGGATACTGCTCAGGAAGACTGCACGAGGATTGATTTGTGGGCAGATGAGTTGCTTGTTGGCTGTCGTAAACACACTCTCTCTTAGAAACATGTTTAGACTCAGAGGCTAGCCCACAAAAATACCTCTGTGGTGTGGTAGAATGGAAAATGGATGAAGACAGTGCTTGCTGAACCCCAGATATGGTGTCTGAGTAACTTGAATGCTTGACCGTAGAGAGGGGCAGGCTTAACTCACTAGAGCAAGAGACACCTGTGTACTCTCTGGAGGGAGGGGATATGGAGCATTTACAGGGCTGGCAGTGGTAACTGCCGGGATGGCTGTGTGCCCAGAGCATGTCAGGCCCTCGCTAAGCATTTCCCTCCACGTATTACCCTGTGTAACAGATGGCATTTCACAGTGCACTACCTCCGGCTATCAGGGCTTTAAGTGGAGTAAAGCAAAAGAGGAAGACACTTCTAGGGAAACTAGACGAAAAGCAAGGAAAGAGGAAGGAGCTCGGAGAGGATGAATATGTGTTTAAAGAAAAACTGCCGCTATAGAACAAAGTATTGTGGGATGTTAACAGACAGAGGGTGAGGTCATAACTTGTCCATGGTAGCTAGACAAGACATTTTGATGTATACTGGATGAAAGAACAAATGGATAAAAAAGGGAAGAGTGATGCTGGAGGCCATGTTGAATGAGAGCGTTCCCAGCCCTGGCCACCAGGCGGCCATAATTATTGGGGGTTGGAGGAGTGGGAAAATTGCTGGGGGTTGGCAAGGAGAAGGTAATTTAACGTCGATTACACTTATTTATTTATTTTTTAACATCTTTATTGGAGTATAATTGCTTTACAATGTTGTGTTAGTTTCTGCTTTGTAACAAAGTGAATCAGCTATACATATACATATATCCCCATATCTTCTCCCACTTGCATCTCCCTCTCTCCCACCCTCCCTATCCCACCCATCCAGGTGGTCACAAAGCACCGAGCTGATCTCCCTGTGCTATGCGGCTGCTTCCCACTAGCTATCTATTCTACGTTTGGTAGTGTACATATGTCCATGCCGCTCTCTCACTTTATCACAGCTTACCCCCCACCCCCCATATCCTCAAGTCCATTCTCTAGTAGGTCTGTGTCTTTATTCCCGTCTTACCCTTAGGTTCTTCATACACTTATTTTTTAGGCTCTAATTCAGAGCCTTACTCAAAGTAAGTAATCAATAATTAACCATTGAACAAATGAGCAGTTCTTAAGTTGGGTGATTGCAACCGTAGTGCCTGCTTTGTGGAGTAGAAATAAACAAGTAGAATTAAACCTTGGAAGATTTGGCCAGGTTGGTGTGTAATTTTCAGAGTAAGCCCAAATGGTGGTCTCATCACTGAGCACACGTGCAAGTCAGTGATCAAGAAGTTTGCCAGGTGGTGGAGGAATTGGCATTTTTATTTCATTTCTTGAAAAACCCTCGGTGTCTTCATCACCTGTAGTTACTCCTCATCACCACCACTCTAGAGCGAGTCATTCACCAAGTCCTGCTCATTCAACTTCTGCATACCATTTTAAAATAAACGGTTTTGTAGAGGTATAAATGACACACAATAAACTGCACATCTATGTAAACCCATGAAATCACCACAATCAAGATGATAAATTGGTCACCCCTAAAGTTTCCTCCTGCCTCTTTTGATCCTTCCTTCCACTTACCTGCAATCTGATCTCCTTTCTTTCACTATAGATTAGCTTATATTTTCTAAAATCTTATTTAGATAGAATCAGATAGTATATACTCTTTTTTACTCTAGTTTCTTTTACTCAGCGAAATTATTATGAGATTCATCAGTGGTATGTATTAATAGTTTATTCCTTTTTATTGCTGAGTAGTATGCCATTTTATGGATATACTACAGTTTGCTTATCAGTTTACATGTTAATGGATATTTGTGTTACTCCCAGTTTCGGGTTGTTACAAGTAAAGCTGCTGTGAACATCGATGTAGAAGTTGTTCTGTGGACATGTGCTTTAACTTCCTTGGGTGATTCTAGGAATGGATGGCTTGATCATAATGGCAGGTGTATTTTTAACTTTTTTGTTTTGTTTTGTTTTTGCGGTATGTAGGCCTCTCACTGCTGTGGCCTCTCCCGTTGCGGAGCACAGGCTCCAGACGTGCAGGCTCAGAGGCCATGGCTCACGGGCCCAGCCGCTCCGCGGCATGTGGGACCTTCCCGGACCGGGGCACGAACCCGTGTCCCCTGCATCGGCAGGCGGAGTCTCAACCACCGCGCCACCAGGGAAGCCCATGTTTAACTTTTTAAGAGACTGCCACACTGGTTTCCAAAGTTGGTTGTATCATTTTGCATTCCCACTAGCAGTGTATGAGAATGTCAGTTCCTCTATATGCTCACCACACTTGGTATGGCCATTTTTTAGCCATTCTAGTGGGTAACTCTTTGTGGTTTTAGTTTGCGTTTCTCTAATGACTAGTGGTGTTAAGCATCTTTTCATATGCTTCTTCGCCATTGTATATCTTCAGTGAAAGCCTTTTCAAATTTTATGTCCGTTTTTTAATTAAACTTTTGAGAGTTTTTAGTATTATAGAAATAAGTCCTTTATCAAATATGAGTTTGCAAGTCCCAGTGCATGGCTTGTCTTCTTATTATCTTAAGAGTATCTTTCAAAGAGCAGTTTTTAATTTTGATGAAGTCTAAAATATCAAATTTTTCTTTTATGGATTGTGCTTTTGGTGTCATGTCTAAGGAATCTTTGCTTAACCCAAGGTCACAAGGATTTTCTCCTGTGTTTTCTTCTAGTTTTCTAGCTTTGTGTTTTATGTTTAGATTCGTGTTCTAGTTTGAGTTAATTTTTGTGTATGATACGAGCATGGATCAAAGAGCTCATTTTTTTGCCTATGGATATCAAATTGTTCCAGCACCTTTTGCTGAAAGGACTATCCTTTCTTTACTGAATTGCCTTTGCACCTTTGTCACAAATCAGTTGTGCATTTGGATCTATTTCTGAACTCTCTATTCTATTGATCTATTTGTTTATCTTTATATAAATACCATACTGTCTTGATTACCATAGGTTTATAGTAAGTCTTGAAATCAGGTAGTGTTAGTCCTTCAACTTCATTCTTTATCAAAGTTGTTTTGGCTGTTCTTGGTCTTTTGAATTTCCATATGAACTTAAGAATCAGTTGTCAGTTTCTCACAAAAACGTCTTAGGATTTTGACTGGGATTCTTTTGACTCTTTACGTCGGTTTGGGAAAATAGACAACTAAACAAGTTGAATCTTCCTATCCATGAACAAGGTATACCTCTGCATTTATGTATGTTTTCTTTAACTTCTTTCGGCAGTGTTTTATAGTTTTAATTTAGAAGTCTTGTACATCTTCTGTCAGATTTATCACTAAATATTTAATATTTAATTTCAAGGTCTGATTATTTGTTGCTAGTATATAGAAATACAATTGATTTTTGTTTATTGATCTTGTATCTTGCAACCTTGTTAAACTTACAGTCTGGTATCTTTTCCATAAACTTCTTCAGATTTTTCTGTATACACGTTCATGATGTCTGCAAATAAAGGCAGTTTTACTTTTTCCTTATCAACCTGGATGCTTTTGACTTCTTTTTTTTCTTGCCTTATTGCACTGGCAAGGCACTTCAGTAAAATGTCGGATAGAAGTAGTGAGAGTAGACGTTCTTGCTTGTTCCCGCTCTTAGGGGGAAAGCATTCAGACTTGTTTGTTCCCGCTCTTAGGGGGAAAGCATTCAGTTAGTATGATGTTAGCTGTAGGTTTTTCAAAGATGCTTTTATAAGGCTGTAGAAGATTCCTTCTTTCCCTATAGCTTGCTGAGAGTTTTTATCAGGAATGGATATGGAATTTGGCTAAATGCTGTTTTTTGCATCTATTGGAATGATCACATGGTTTTTCTTTTTTAGCTTGTTAATATGGTGATTTTCATTGATTTTCAAATGTTAAGCCAATCTTGCATTCTTGGACTAAATCCTACTTGGTCAGGATATATTGTCCTTTTTATATATTATAGTAGTAAATTTGTTAAAATTTTGTTTAGAATCTTTTCATTTATGTTTATGAGGGATGTTGGTCTGTTTTTTTCTTTACTTTTAGTGTCTTTGTCTGGTCTTGGTACCAGAGTAATGCTGACTTCATAGGACACGTTCAAAAGTGTTGTCCTACTTTCCAGACCAATTTGTATCAGAATTGGTATTTTTTTCTTAAACATTTGGTAGAGTTTGCCAGTGAAACCATTTGTGCCTATAGTTATCCTTCTGGGAAGGTTTTTAACTACAAATTTAATTTCTTTGATAGGTATAGGGCTATTCAGGTCATCTGTTCCTTCTTGAGTGAGTTTTGATAGTTTGTATTTTTCAAGGAATTTCAGTTAGGTTGTCAATTTATTGCAAAAGTTTTTTTTAATGATATTCCCTTACCATTCTTTTAATATCTGTAAACTTTGTAGTCATTTCACCTTTCTCATTCCCAAATATCGGTAATTTGTATCTTATCTCTTTTTACTGATCAATCCGATTTGGAACTGTATCAGTTTTATTGATCTCAGTGAGCTAGTATTTAGTTTCACTGATGTTCTCTATTGTTTTTCCTGCTTCAGGGATTTCTGCTCTGATTTTTATTATTTTCTTTTTTGGTCTTACTTTGCATTTAATTTGCTCTTCTTTTCCTAGTTTCTTAAGGTGGAAGCTGAGGTCATTGATTTGAGGCCCTTCTTCTAGTCTTACGTAGATGTTCAGTGCTGTAAGTTTACTGCTAAGTGCTGCTTTAGTGGCATTCTCCAAATTTGATGTGTCGTTTTCATTTTCATTCAATTCAAAGTCTTTTGTAATTTCCCTTTTGAGTTCTTCTTTGATCTATAGGTTATTTAGATGTATGTTTAGTTTCCAAGTATTTGGGGATTTTCTCAGGATTTTTCTGTATGACTCGAAGCCCTTTAGATGTATTGAAACTCATTTTATGGCCCAGAATATGGTCGTCCTTGGTAAGTGTTTTGTATGCCCTTGAGAACCAATATGTATCTTGCTGTTGTTGGGTGGAGGGGTCTATAAATGTCAGATCCAGTTGGTTGAGAGTGGTGTTTGCTTCTTCTGTAACCTTGCTGGTTTTCTGTATACTAGGTCTGTTGATTACTGAGAGGCATGTTAAAAGTTTCCACCTATAATTGTGTATTTGTCTCTTTCTGTTTTCAGTTCTGTTAGTTTTTACTTTCTGTATGTTGTAGCTCTGTTATCTGTACGTACACATTTAGGAATTTTGTGTCTTCTTGGTGAGCCCATCGTTAAGTATTGTCTCTTTTTTCCCCTGATAATTTTTTTTGCTCAGAAGTCTCCTTTGTCTGATATTACTGTAGCCACTTCAACTCTCTTTTGATAAGTGTTTTTGCATGATATATATTTTTCTGTGCTTTAACTTTTAATTATTTTTACTCGAATAACTTTCCCACTAGGCTTGTGAATGGTCACATGGGAAGTTGGGAATTTTTCTTACGAGTTTTGAACCCTCGTGTAGAATTACACAAAATGCCATACTTTTTCTAATAACGTTCTTCCTTGCTGAATTTGTTCATTTTTAATTTGGTCCTTCCTGCTTTCTGTGAGAATTCCACCTTTCATGCCAACACACCACTGTGAAATATTTACTGTGGACCTGATGTACGTTAGCCTATGCTCAAGGTGCTGGGGATGTAGCAACAAAGTCCTTCCTAGGGCAGTTACGTTTCAGTGGAGTGAGACAGACTGTAAACAAATATACACTGTGTTAGTGGTGATAAAGTGCTGTGGGGAAAAAAATAAAGCATTAAGAAAGGGAGGTAAGAGGGATGAGGCTGGGTGGGTGGGGCAGAAGGGCTCTCTGACAAGGTGACTTTTGGACAAGACGTGATGGAAGTGAGGGATGAACTGTGTGAAACTAGGGTGAAGAATATTTCTGGAAGAGGCACAAAGAGTGCAGAGACCTAGGATGGGAGTATGCTTGGGAGAAGAGTGTGGCTGGAACCAAGTAAGTGGTGTCGAAGGTCATCTGAACCAGCTGGAACATTGTAGAATTCTGAAATACCGCGCTGAAGACTGTCCTTTAACAACACCATGGTCCAAACCAAACAGTACAAGTGAGGCTTCAACTTTTGCAACAGAGCACGGGTGGGGTGGGCACGGAATAGAGACACTTCTTCCTTTGCGTCGGCCTACAGCCAACTACTGATAAAGTTATTAAGACTGAAGACCAGTGAGCTGTATGAGATGTCTGTCTGTATTAGTCTGGTCTGAGTAGATGAATGTTAAATTCTTTCTGTCACCCAAGATTCAAGTAGGTTTTTTTTGTTCCTTGTCAGTTCTTGAATGTGCTGGATAGTCTTAGATGAGTCCCAGGCCTTTCTTAACCTTTTTCTAGTTTGTGAAGTATGGCTGATACTTACTGTATCTCTTAGGTATGTTAAGTCACTTGTAAAATCCTTTGGAAAATTAGAAGTCTCTCAGATGTTTTCACAAAAAGCATCAACTAGTGGTTTGAAAACTTCAGTGGCGTGTAATGGGAAAGGCCATAGGAAAAGGGAGGTCGGGCACACTGCTACACTTTGGTTTAGCTGGTCAGCTGGCAGTTTCTATTTTGACCAAGATATGTATGTGTGTTTGTGGGTAGTTGGTGTCTCTATGTGGAGAGGAGGAACACGAAAACACTGACTGAAATAGTGAGATTGCTGTATTTCAGAATGCAGCATATTCACAAATGTTTATTTTATTGCAGGTATTTCTTGGTGGATTTTTATGCACCGACAACAACTGTTGAAGGAATAATGGAGCATTTGTCTCGAGACATTGATGTGATTAGACCAAATATTATAAAACACCCTCTGACCCAGGAAGTGAAAGAGTGTGAAGGGATCGTCCCAGTCCCACTTGAAGAAAAGCTGTATTCCACCAAGAAGAGGAAGTGAGAAGATTCACCAGATTTTAGCCTTCTATTTAATTCTCTCACTTTTGAGCACCATGGATTAATAACTTACCAGCTTGACCTTTATGTAAGAGGGTGCTTTCAGTGCCCTTTGATTTTTCTAAGGGACTTTTAGTTCTTGATCCCCTTTGCTGTGAGAAATCGGGGAATGGCCTCCTTAGAGCCACGTTGTAATATATGGCATCAGCGCTCCCTGCTCGATTGCGTTTCACAAATGTAATTTGTCAGTGAGGACTTTGCCCTACAGCACTAACACCACTTTGAAGAGCAAAGGTTATAAAATCCACTTTGGATTGATTGCACGCTAGTCATTCAGACTGTATACCACCATGCAAAATAAAATTTTAAGACCGTCGTATTATATGAGTAACTTTTGATCAGAGTGAAAGTCTGTGATTTTAAAGAACTTTTGCCTCTTCACCTCCCCCAGCAGTGTGCCCCATCCGAGGCCTCACAGCTCCAGTCTGCCCAGAATGCTGGCAGCTTGTGGGCGGGGCTCCCGGTTACCAGCGCAGGTTCAAGACTGGGAGAAGCCAAGGTGAGGGCAGGTGGGATGTGACTGTCCCTTGACTCCTGGGCAGTCACTTTTCCTTTCATCTCACAATTAACTTGTCCTCGTGGTGGGTGCTGCTCTTGGTAGAGGGGTGTGTGTGTTCTGTGGCAGTTGGCGGTGGCACTGCTTCCTGTCATTCCTCTGCCAGTAGCACTGCTTCCTCACTGTCCCTCGGGCCTGCAGACCGCTTTGGGGAAGTGGCCACCTTTGCACTCTGCACTTCCTCCCTTCTCCCTGCTACCCTGATGAGTCAGAAGCCAATTGCCGTTGAGTTGGGGATGCCCAAAGAGCTAGCTGGCACCATGCCTGTGGCTAGTGGCATGCTGAGCTCTTAAGTTAGGGGGACTTGCAAGAAGATACATCTTTTTTGTTGTTGTTTTTATTTGATACTCATAGACCTATTTTTAAAAACATGTCCTAGAAATAAAAAGACAGGTTTTGCTTTGAGAGATTTTTGTGTTGGCAGGGGAAAAGTTGGGTTTGAAATGTTGTTATACTTTGAGACTAAGAAGCAGCTAGTCTTTGCTTAAAATTGATTTAATTAGGGTTATCATATTTAGCAAATAAAAATGCAGGATGGCCAATTAAATTTGAATTTCAGATAAATAACGAGTCAGCTTCCACGTAAGTATGCTCCAAATATTGCGTGGAGTACACTTAGAGCAAAAAGTGATGCATTGTCTATTTGACATTCAGATTTACCTGGGTGTCCTGTACTTTATGTGGTAACCTTGGTATAACTCGCATAGAGGAATAAGCAATACCAAGCCAGAGACGGCAAAGCTGAGAAGAAAATAAAGTCAACATCCAGCATCCTGGCTTCAGCTGACCACAGTGGCAACGAGGCAAGGTACAGAAGAGAGCATGGTGGCTGTGCTCTAACGTGCCCCAAACGCTTATGCCCTCCACCTACCAGAAAACTGATCTAGAAACCAGCTGAAATTTCATTTCTGGTCACGTGCCAGATAATCTGTTCTGTGAGCCTGAATTTACACCACAGTCTGAGAAGTCTCCTTTAAAAAGTTCCACATGTGGTCTCTGTCCCAGGCCTGGGAAGCTGAGGACCTGGGGTCCCTGGCAGTGGGATGGCTTCTGTGGTGGGTGAGGATGAGGCTTTTTGCTGGAACAGTCACTGGCATCTCCTCCTCAGTCTCCTCAGAGCTGGTGAATTGGAAGAAATTGACCGGCCTTTCCATCTTCCCACAGCGGGGCCCTGCACAGCCCAAACGACGAAGCTTCTTGCACACAAGTTGTTGGGGGAAGTGCCAGTTACTAAGTCGAATCTCTGGTTGTACTAATTACACAGTCAGATCATGTGGAAGCAGGAGGGGGCCCAGAGATCTGGCCTCTGGCTCTTTTTAATGGTGCGACTGAAGCACAGACAGATGTACAAGAGAGGTGCCCCAAGAGCCAGGAGGAGCCCAGCTCCAAACTAGTCCAGGGCTTCCTCCCTCCGTGATGCTGCCTGTCTCTGCCCTGGACGATCAGATTCCACACTCTGCTTATTCTTAAGAGCCCGGGGAACATCCAGCTTCAACTTCCTCCAGAAGCAAGAAGCTATTAAAAAGTCTCTTTGAAGAGCAATAGTTCAGTCAAGAGGATCATTAAGAACTGTACACTGGAAATAAAAGGGATAAAGTGGAGATTATCGGGGAAAATATGCTTCTTCCTGTTCATTAGGAATTTCCTGAAAGCACAGGCTCGCAGCCAGGGCTCGAGGGAGCACAGACTCTTCCACCAAATGGCTTGGGTCTCGATGTACTTTCACTCAGGTGCTATCTGAGGTGCGTCTTGCGTTTTGCTTACACTGTATTATGTGCGTGCTGCGTGCCGTATGCTGTGCCGCACACACTTAATCTGTTACCTCACTTAGCCCTTTCAGCAGCTCTGTGAGGGAGTGGTGTTACCCCTGTTTTTTGGATGAGAAAACAGACTCCAAGAGATTTGAACTTGACCCCACAAGTACCAAGTGACAGCTGGGGTCTTGAGCTGGCGACCCTGACGCCAGGGAGTCTTTTCCATCCGGTAGCACTGAGGTTGTCATTGTCCTCTCTGGTTAAACAAGGCACCTGGGTGTCAGGGGTGAGTTAGTGTCACCCAGATAGTATCAGTTGTCCTCGTGTCCTGAGTGTGGTGCTGGCACTTTCTTTTCCTGCACTTGCTGGCTCCTAGGAAATCGACGGACTCTGTTGGGCATTCCAGGTCATCGAGTTTTCGGAATCCTGTGGCACAGTTTAGAGCGGCTTAGGAAGGAGGCTGGCTAAGTAGGACAGCTGTGCTGTGTGCCAGTTCCCCTCCAAAATGAAGCCACTGTCCCTTCCCCCTGAGGCGCTGATTCATAGCTGGACCTTCAGCCACTCACTAAGGGGCCCTTGCCCCCTTGCAGCCTGTTGGGATGCCAGGGTTTGAGCAGGGCCTATGTGCAGGCCACGTCCGGGCTGCTTCTTTGCCCTGGGCCCTCTTGCCCAGGTAGGCGGCAGGCAGAGGCACTGTTTGGGTGGTTTGCCCCTTCAGTGGACGGTTATCAGTGAAGTGCCGCGAGTAGAGCAGTGGACAGAGACAGCCCTGGGGGGCTGATTGCTGGGAAGGCAGAGCGATGTGGCTGTTGCCACATGGGGGGCGCTGCAAAGGGAAAGAGCAGAGGACGTGGTCGGGAGGGGACAGGGGAGCTGAGACCTGCAGGATGCGGAGCCAGTCCCGTGATGTGATGGTGTCGGCAGATGGCACAGCACGTGCTGATGCCTCGAGGTCCTGAGCTGGAGACCAGAGGGTGGAGTGGGCAGGATGAGTAATTGAGGGGCCAGATCTGGGAGACTGGATGGAAACTCCCGAGAATAAACACGATGGGATAAGAGTCTGCTGAAGTGAAAGGAGACACAGAAGCACAAGAGGCCAGGTCTCGGGGTGAAGCAGCAACTCCAGAGCGCTCCCTTTGGGGGCCTCTTCCTCAGATTTGTTACCCTATCTGTGGTCCACTTGGAACAGGGTTGAGCTTCCAGAAGTACTTTTTTTTTTTTTTTTTTCTGCATAAGGTGGGCTCAGGAAGGTGGAGAAAGATGGAGGCTGTGGACTCAAGAAGCTAGTCCCAGGGGTGCCTTGGAAGCTGCTTCCTGGAGACGTTGTCAGGTCACGGAAGCATCTGAACCTGAGACGATGAAGTCCTGTCCCGTGGAATGTCCACGAGGAAGGACCGCTCGGCCCAAGTGAGCCTTTTGCTGAAAGACCAGGTTTGTGTTGATTGAGATGAAATACCAATTAAAAGAGGAGCACCGAAAGCATGAGCTGCATGTCCGTGCTTCTGGTTGAGTCTAGAAGAGTAGTTATCCACCCTGACACACCTGAGGGGATACCACACACACCTTCAGCAAAAGCTCAACATGGGCATTATGCCTTTCCCCTCTTCACAACTCCCTGAGGCCAATATTATACCCATTTTACAGATGGGGCACCCAAGTGCTAAGAGAAAATAAGTGACTCCTCCAAAGCTACCAAGGGAGGAGTTGGGATTGGGGATTTGAATGTCCACTTTGGGCACACTGCACCCTTCTAGAGGTGGCCCCTGCCAGTCCCTGCAGCCCGGGCCACGCTGACTGACCTGTTACCCTGAGCCCTTCCTGTCCCGCACCTGGACCAAGACCCTGGGCTTCATCACTGTAGGAGGGGAGACAGTGGATCTGGGACTCCTTGGGAGTGTTTTTAATCTCAGGTCTTCAAAGGGAAGTCCTGAGAACACCAGAAGAAAAGTTAGTGTACCCTGGAGATCAGGCCTCCTTTTGTCATGTTTTTCCAGACTGTTCCATAATTTCCCACAGAGCTTTTTTCTCTCCACATTTCCCCAGGGGTGTGTTTATAGGGCACACACATGGCAGGTGCTGCCCTGGGCAGGATACAAAGACGAATGAGCTGTGTCCCTGACCCCAAGGCTCTCACAGATGGGGGAGGTGGAAATATTCAGCCAGCTGAAGACAGGCCATAATAAAAATAATCACTGAGGTTCATACCAAGTGCTGTGGTAACGGAGAATTGGATTCATTAGTACTTGGAGTGGGGGGAGGTGGGAAGTTTTCCAGCAGAGATGGCGTTTAAGCTGGCATGGGAGCAACTAGTGTGGAGCCTGGGAAATGGGAGGTGGCTAAGGTGTGTTTCGGAAACACCTGGGAGGGGGCAGGTATGGTGTGATGGTGGGAAAGGGGTTGGGGTGCAGGAGAGCCTGGAAATTCAGGGAGGGTCCAAGTTGCCATCTGTTGGTGATGAGACATTTTGTGGCTGCTAAGGGTTTCTTGAAGTGAAGGGACCATTCTGAAGAACCAAGAATGAGTGAGTGCTATGCATATTAACTTGTTCTGAAAGGTGCCTCCTAATTGACCAACCCCCCATGCTGCCCACATGTCCGTGAGAAAGAAATGATTATACAGACTCATCATGGAGAAGTACAAAGAGGGCTGAGGCAAGGTGTTCAGATGTCCACCAGCAGTAGACAGAGTGGACTAGACAGTGTAGTGCTTGCCCCGTGGGCCCTACCTGACCTGGGGGTGCTCTGAAGTGGTGTGAGGGAGCATTTGGAAAGTACGCACCATCCTCTCCTTGTTGTGGTCTGGGCTGTAACCATTTGTGTTCAGAGGGCTCAGCGAGAGATGACTGCACCTGGCATCCACCTGGAAGGCCACCTGCCACCCCCTGTCCTGCTTTCTGCACCCGGAAACAGGCCAGTGTGGTGCTGATAGTGGGGAGTTTCCAGGGCAATTTGTGAGATCCTCAGTCACCTTGAAAAAAACATAGTAGTGGGATGTGCGTAGAACTTTGGGTCAGAGACCTCGTCAATGGACCACATGATCATGGACAATTTCATATCTTCTCTCAGCCTCCAGTGCACAAGCTGGTCTCAAAGACTCTTTCCAAGTCTATCAGGCCCTGGACCAGGTCCACTGTCCCACCAGTTTGCTGGGGTTTTGGGTGGAGGGTTATTCAGTCATCCTGCTGGCTGGCAGGGTAGGGAGATGGGGAAGGGTTAAGAGAATTTCTCAGAGGCTTTGCACACTCTTCATCTTCTGGTAAGGATAGCTGTTTCCACAGCCTGCCAGGGGGTTCTGTGAGGCTATCACTCTAATTCTAAACAGAATAGGCACTGTACTTGATCAAAAGAAAACAGCAAAGGGAGCTCCAGACGCCAGCATGGTCATTTGCTGGGCTTCAGTTGCCAGCATTCTTTTTGCTCTGAGAACAAAGTTTTAAGGCATATGGACTTAGACCCAAACACAGTCACAAGGCATCCTGTGAGTCCACAGGGGGAAAACGGTGTGGTGACCAGGAAGTTCTTGGGTGGTGGTGAGGTCTGGTTTTTGGAGAGCTGCACCATTTGTGTGTGTGTGTGTGGTACGCGGGCCTCTCACTGTTGTGGCCTCTCCCGTTGCGGAGCACAGGCTCCGGACGCGCAGGCTCAGCGGCCACGGCTCACGGGCCCAGCCGCTCGGCGGCATGTGGGATCTTCCCGGACCGTGGCACGAACCCGTGTCCCCTGCATCGGCAGGCGGACTCTCAACCACTGTGCCAGCAGGGAAGCCCAGCCCCTAAGTTTATATAGTAACAGCAGCAATATCTAGATAACCTTGCACACTCCCAGCTACCCACAACCCAACAGGGAGATTAACAAAAGTCAAACTCCTGAAGCCAGATCAAGTGTCCAAAGTGCTCAAGATCTTTGGGTTGCTGCAAAGGGGCAGAATTGTCTGTGTACTGCAACTGAACCCTTTTCTCCAGAACACCTGGGGCTAAGCTGTGTCTCCTCTGGGGAAGGAAATGTGATTTCACTTCATTTCCCAGAGATTGCCCTGAGATGATTGCATTGTGAGTGAAGACAAGGATACATTGTTCAGTGGATAATGCCAGAAGTCAGGATTGTGCAAAATGGGCTCTTGACCTCTCCATTCCAAATAAGTGGGTGACTCCATTGTTTTCATAAACTTGTATTGAGCTAAATGATGTGACTTGGATGTAGCACTGTTTGTCCATGTGGATCCCAAAATGTGAACACCTCTTTGTGGAAGACTAAATTTTGCTTTTTGGACAGAGATTAACTGGTACTGTTAACTGGTACGGCCAATTCTCATTATTCATCAAGATTCTGTTTTTGTGAATTTGCCTACTTGCAAAAATTTATCTGAAACCCCCAAATCAATATGGTGTCTTTGTGGTCATTCACAGATACAGTGGCAAAATTTTGAGTCTCCAGTGAATCTGTTCGCAGCCAAGGATGAACGAGGCGACTTCTCGTTTCAAGTCTAGACACTGTAGACAAGTGTCTTTATTTCGGTCAATTTAGTGTCGTGTTTTTTGCATTTGTGTGCTTTTTGTTGGTGATTTTACTGCTTAAAATGCCCCTACCCATGTGCCCCGCCCACTGTGTAATGCTGAAATGCCGTCTATTGTCCCTAAGCACAAAAAGGCTGGGATGTGTTTTACGTAAAAAAGACACATGTGAGGTTAGCTTTGTTTTGGCCCAAGTTACGGTGCTGTAGGCCTTGTGCAATATTAATGGATCAACAATATATATTAAGTAAGGGGTCATTAGAAAGAAACACACAGATAAAGCAAGATTATGTATTGAAGGGTTGACACAGATGTTGTGCCCAGAGGCTCGCAGGAGCCTAGCCCTGTATTTCCTCTAGGAGAAGTGGTTTTACTGTTCTCTAAATCAGCATTCGCAGCAACTGTATATGACAGAAGTATCAGGCATGACGAGAACTGACTGTATTTGATGTGGGTTTTGTGCTTTGTTTTTCTACTGAGCACCTCTTTGACATCTTCCAATAATTCTCCAGCTTTTATTTGCAACAGAGATTTTTATTCCCACCACTGTTCTTATTCTGCTTGTCCGGTTTGTCTTTCACCATCTTGCCTCCCCCCTGTCATCACTTTCATTCTCCTCCACCAGCTCCCATCCACTAGAGAGCCACATGTGTGCATGAGACAGGGGCCTTCCCTTTGAGGGGAGCACAAAGAGACTTAACAGAAAGGTTTGGTGACGTGGCCAGAAAGAGCCTGGACACTGTCCACTTGTCTCCCAGTCTTAGGAGCAGGCGATTCAGTGGGTTTAGTTAAGGGATAATTAGATTAGCAGTGGAGCAACCCCTTCCCAGGACTCTGTGGTATCTCAAGGGTTTTCATAACACTCTTCAAATCAAATACTTTTTTTTTTTTAAAGATAGCATTTTAAAAATTATTTATTTACTTATTGGCTATGTGGCACGTGGGATCTTTTTATTTTTTAATAAATTTATTTATTTATTTATTTATTTTTGGCTGCGTTGGGTCTTCACTGCTGCATGTGGGCTTTCTCTAGTTGTGGCGAGCGGGGGCTACTCTTTGTTGCGATGTGTGGGCTTCTCATTGCAGTGGCTTCTCGTTGCAGAGCACGGGCTCTAGGCATGCAGACTTCAGTAGTTGTGGCACACAGGCTCAGTAGTTGTGGCTCGCAAGCTCTAGAGTGCAGGCTCAGTAGTTGTGGTGTATGGGCTTATTTGCTCTGCGGCATGTGGGATCTTCCCCAACCAGGGATCGAACTCGCATCTACCACCTGCATTGGCAGGTGGACTCTTAACCACTGCACCACCAGGAAAGTCCAGCCACTTGCCTCTTAATGGGCATGTCTAAGTTTACAGTGTTTCTAGCAAGCTCTAGTGAACTGGCTGGCAGATATCTCCTAGGGCATACATGTGAGTATTTCACTAGACATTGAATTGCTGACTCATTGGGTATTTCCATTTTCATCCTTACTAGTTATTGAAAAATTTCTCTCCGAAGTCATTGTACCAGTTGACACACCCAACAGCCGGATTTGAGAGACCCTGTTTTCTAACATCCCCCAATACATGGTATTAATCATGTTATATAAAAAAAAACACAAAAACCAAAAAACGTTACCAATCGAGTGTCGGTACGCGGGCCTCTCACTGTTGTGGCCTCTCCCGTTGCGGAGCACAGGCTCAGTGGCCGTGGCCCATGGGCCCAGCCGCTCCGCGGCATGTGGGATCTTCCCGGGCCGGGTCACGAACCCGTGTCCCCTACATCGGCAGGCGGGCTCTCAACCACTGCACCACCAGGGAAGCCCTTTCCCCAGTATTATAAAGCATGAGCTTATTTTGACGCTGATGGTCATTCTGTTTTTTCCCTTGTTAATTACCTTTTTATATACTTTGTTAATTTCCTTCCTGGATTGTTCCTCATTTTTCTAACCTAAGAAACCAAAGGCAATGCTTTCTATACAAGTGCAGTTCAAAAGAAGGCCTAAGACCCCACTACTGGCAGGAATAAAGAAGGGCATCCGGGATCCCAGATTCTGCACATGCTTCCGGCAACACCCGCATTCATTCTTGCCTTCCTCCCTCCTCCCCTCCCCCGAGCCTGGCTCTGCTACTGCCTTGAGAACTTGGGACTGATATTACGATGCCCTTTATTCTGGTTCATGAGAGTCACCACGAACAGGCTAGGATTTCCAGATTGTCCCTCACTCTCGGCAACCCAATCCACATTTAGCTCAGGACGTACTGTCTTTCAGCTGTCTCTCTCTCCACTCTCAAAACCTGTTCTCTGTGCCCCTGGGACTCACAGTCATCAGTCAGATCTCTTATCTCTTCAGCTTGTTCTAAAACATCTCTTTCTTCTTGTTGCACCAGCTGAAAGTGGGATCGCCCCTGAGCCCCTGCTTCCCCTGGAGCCCTCTCAATTGTGACTGTTTTCTCTCCCATCACTCCTTTCCCACTTGGCATAGAGGCAGAGCAGCCATCCTCCTTGGCTCTCTGCCCCATCCAGACCATTGCCCGTCCTGTCCTAAACTCCCTAGCCTTCTGTCATCTGAGGACCCCAGGCCACACCCTCTTGTTCCTTGACGATTTCAGCTCCTGGCTCACTTTTACTCTTTCCACCCAATTTCATATGATTCTGGGTGATTTCAGTATCCACTTGGTGATCCTCTCTAATACACTGGCCTCTCCATTACTTGATCACCTCTGCTCCAGTGGTCATACCATCCATCTTCCCTTTGTCACCTGCTCCCTGGTTATACCTTAGACCTTGTCATTACCAATAGCTACATCACCCAACATCTCAATTTCCCTTTCTCATCTTTCTAGGTCACTCCCTCTTGAACCCCAGCTCCCACAATCCATTCTGTCAACCCCACCGGGACCTACCGATCCTACCATCTTTTCTTTGTGTCTCATCTCCCTCACGCCATCACTCTCCTCCCTACTCCAGCTTAAATTCCATCGCTGTGGTCACCCCTCAACTCTCTAGGTCCTCTCTTTCTGATTACAGTCAAATGCTTCACCCATTCTGTGCCTGCACCTCTGCAGCTGAATGTGGCTGGAGAAAAACCCATCTCTGCTGACCGGTCTCAGAGACCACCCGTGGGCCTTTGGTGCCTGGCACAGCGCCACACCCCTAGTCCATTGACTCTGCACCCCCAGGCAAATATTTCCTTCCCTCCCTTGTCAAACTTCCAGTATCCTTTTGGCCCAATTTCACTCTCAGCTGATGACCTCACTCCCTATTTTACTGAAGAAATTGAGGCAGTTAGAAGAAAAGTTCCACAAATGCTCAAACCACACCTCTTGTCCTCCCAGCATCTGTAACCACATCCTCCAACCCCTGTCCTGGGTGGACAACCTGTGATGCTACAGAGGGCTCACGCCTTCCCTGTGCCCAGAGTTCTGTCCCCTCGCACCTGCCGAGGCATCACCCAGCAAATTACCCCCCTCCGTCCTGCATCATCAGATTTCTCAGTCTTCTGGTCATTCCCATCAGCAAAAACATGCTGTTAATTCTCTCTGAAAAAACCTCTCAAAAGAGTTATCCACGTTCGTCCTTTCTTCTCAGTCTCAATGAAGATAATGGAGAAAGGAGCAGACAGAAACCCAGCCTTTTGTATTCAAGTGCATCCTCCCACACCCCCTTGAACTTGCTTTTGCCCCCTGCCTCACTCACGTCTCCCCTCAGCCCTCATTTCACTCTCCCATCAGAGGCACTGGCACATTTGCTCACTCCCTCCCCCTTGAAAACTCTTCCTCGCTTGGTTTCTAAGGCATCACAGACTCCGCTCCTCCTGACTCTGGTCTCCTCCGAGGGCACTTTGCTGGTTCCTCCTCAACTTCGCTGACTCAGCGTCAGGCTGTTCGAGGTTCAGCCCAGACCTCTTCCTCCAGCTGCTCTCACGCCCACACTTCCAGGGTGATCTCACCCACGCTTCTGGTTTTAAATATATATTCATCTCTATACCTTGGAATCATCCTGTATTCCTCACTTTCCTCCACATCCCCATCCTGTTTTCTCACCTTCAAAACATATCTGGAGTCCAACCAGTTCTCATGTCCTCCACAGCCGCCTCCAGGGTCCAGACCACATCATCTCCCCGCTAGACCACAGCAAGCAATTCCTTTATTCTTTTCCTGGGTCTGCTGTAACAAAGTACCACAATCTGGGTGACTTAAAACAATGGAAATTTAGTCTCTCACAGTTCTGGAGGCTGGAAGTATGAAATCAAGGTTTACAGCTATTTTATTGACAAGTATACATTTAACACAAGGAAATAAACACCGATATATGGAAGCCTAATTAATAACCGTGTAGCAATATGTATCATTTTGATGACTACATTATTTTAAACCACAAACTGCACTGAAAATGAGTGCGATAAAATTCTTGGTCATAATGTTATTAAGAAATATTGTTAAGAAATTATATATTGGTTTCAATATATAAATTGAAAATATGATTGCTTAAAATGTGACTCCCTCCGAAGGCTCTAGAGGAGGGTCCTTCCTCGATGCTCCCAGCGTCGAGTGGCTCCTGACGTCCCTGGTCTGTAGCTGCATCTCTCCCATCCCTGCCTCTGTCTTCACGAGGCCTCCTTCCCTGTGTGTGTCTGTGTCCCCTCCCCTCCTCTTAGGAGACCGGATTTTGATTTAGAGCCCACCGTTTAGTCTAGGTTGATCACACCTAAAGATCCTTAACTACATCTGCAAAGACGATTTCCAAATAAGGCCACATTCTGAGGTTCGGGGGGACATGAATTTGGGGAGACACTGTTCAATCCACTCCACCTCGTCTCAGGTGCCCTCGTCCTACTCAGCACCTGCTCCTCTGACAGCCTGGGCACATGGCTCCTCGGCTTCAACCCTCCAGAGGCTCCTGTTTCCCCGGAGTAAAGGCCAGTGTCCTTCCAATGGTCTAAAACCCAACCTCCTCTTCCCCTCCCCCACTCTGCTTTAGCTACACCAACTCCCAGGCCTTTGCTTCCGGCAGTGCCCTCTGCCCGCCTGGCCCTTCCTCGAATCTTCCTATTTAGCAGACACGCATGTAACATTTATTATAGGCCAGGCCCAGTTATAAGTATCTGACGAACATTAACTTAGTTAATTCTTCTTGTTCTCTGAACATCCCTCTGCCATGGGGGCTGACACCCCTCATTTTACAGTGGAAGAAACCCAGGTACAGAGGAGTTAAACTGCTCTCTCAAGGCCACACGGATTGTGTGAATGATCAGAGTGTGTGATCCTGATGGGGGCACAGCACCACCTCTCTTTGAGGGGTTGGCCAAGTATCACCTTCCCAGAGGGGCCTTTCCTGACCACCCTGCTTTGAAATGCAGCCCACCTCCTCCCTCTGCTGTATGTTTCATCACTGCACATGTTTTGCCATCTGATACGTGTATTATTTTCTTGTATCTGTAGTGTCTGTCTCCCCCCAGGTGGAATGTAAGCTCTGTTGGGGTATGAATTTTATCTGGCTGGTTCATGGATGCATGAATAGTGCCTGAAGTGGTGCCTGGCACATTGCTGTTGGATGAACGAAGAGGAATTTTCCAAGAGAACATGATAGATCTAAAGTTAGTGTCCTAGACTTTGAAACCTCCCGTCCTAAGAGAGCCAACATCAGTGGCCCTGTCTTCCATATGTCCCAGGGGGAGAATGGATTGGTCAAAAACTGGCTAAAGATGAATAAGGATGAGTAGAGCAAAATACCTGTGGATGTAAAATCACAAACTACCAAGAGTAAGTTGGCAGTAGGTAGCAAAAAAAACCAAAAAATGCATGGCCTATGGCCCAGCAATTCCACTTGTGGGCATTTGCCTTGAATCATGATTGGTGCACAGAGTTAAGGTATGAGGATGGTCACCACATTGTTCTTTGATAAAATCCAAAAGTTGAAAATCACCTAAGTGTTCTACAGTAGGCGACTATTGAAATAAATTGTGTATGGACATACTATGCCACCATTAAAAAAATCAACATATAACAGCATGAGAAAATATTTATGACATATCAATGGGAGTAAAGTGAAATGGTATCTTAGATACATAAACTTAATATGAAAATAAAACAGATTTGCCCCAAAAAAGGGAACCAAATTTACAAAGATAGGAAAAAAATACATAGATGGGTCAATATAATATCAATGACAGCTCGTGGATATAATAGAAAATCGCTGTCTGGTATAATTTTGCCCACAGAAACAGCATTAGGTTGGCAACCAAACTGGAAGAAAAGCAGCCAGCATGAGGGTCATCAACAAGGAAGGACTGGGTAGGCGTTCAGCAAGCTAGTCTAGGACGACAGCCAACCCTTCAGCAGCAAGGATCCACTGGTGCTCATGTGAGGGCCCTTATGTAGCAGCCCGGTAAACCCACTGTGGGGACCAGAGTGCCCCGGAGAAGGTCCCTCGTGTAAACCTGGGTGGACTCAGAAGATGGAACAAAGGAGAGGTTTTGGTTTGAATAAATATCTCAGCCCAAGTCTTCTTGAGTGCTTGCTGGTGTTTCCCTCCATGTACTGGGCTGGTTCCTCTTCAGGTTAAATAAATCAATGTTGGTAGATTCATTTTATTTTGCCTCCTAAGCCAATGTAAACTGCTGCTAGGACTGATTCTGAGACTAGGAGCTGCTTTTGTGTTGAAGCGGGTTGTAGTGATGGTGACCCAACAGCCCGGAAAGAGTGAGATGGCCCTGAGCAGGGGGACAGCGTGGGGCCCCATCTGTTATTAGATGAAAAAAGTGGCTTGAGAGCAGTCCAGTCCAGTCTAATCTCTTCTTAAAAAAAGAAGAAACTCAGGATAAAAGACCGAAGTGCTGAGTACCACCCTACCAACAGTAGTTGTCTCTGAGAAGTGTCATGATGGTATTTTTGATTTTCTTTTTTTTTTGTTAACTGTCATTGCTAATTTTTAAAAAACGATGGCTATGTGCTGAAGAACACAGCAGAAATATTTCCAAGAACAACGAAGAAATACTGAGCAAGCAAAACAGCACGAGAAACAACCTGAAGGGTCATCACAGCAACTTTCCTACTCTGCAAATATGATTCAGAGAAAGCTCATATGGCACGGAGGATAGTAGAACTGGTTTGTGAAGTCATCGTCTCCAGGGGCTTTATTAAGCTCTTCCTGGTCTTAGGAGAGACCCAAGAGGGCTCAGCAAACACAACTAATAATAGAATTAAGAAGTTGATAACAGTTTGGATTATTTAGCATAAAAGAAATTGGGGCTTAAAAGTTGTGAGTAAAGAGGTTTTTGATGAAGACACTGATCAATTATGAATCATTTTCACAGAGGACAGAAGAAGAAATGGCCTTAAATTGATTAAGAGAGAGCTTGAGGAAGAGATCCTTGCTCGGGAGGCTGTTGAGAGCCTGGCATGGGCTGACCTGACCGTGGGCTTGCTCAGTCCTGGGAGGACTAAATATAGGAAACACCATCTGTCCTAGAAAATCCAGGGAGACTTTTCAGAGGGTTCCTTAAAGTTCCAATCCTATGATGTCTCAATGAAGGTATAAGCTCACCCAATCCATTCTTGAACATCCTATCCTGGAACTCGAAGTGTCTGTGTTCTTGGCTAGGACTGCTCTTGGGAGGGCTGGGTGGCGATCTCATCTGTGTGATGAGAAGGCTGCCAGAATACCAGTCCTCCCACTGAGTCATGCTGTCTGAAGTTCTACCAGGTGACAATCATTCTTTGGTCATCAAGGGCCCAGTGGAGTGTGAGTGATGCACTTAGGGTTTTCTTTTTTTCTATTCTTAGGTTCAAGAAGGAATAAATGTGGAGATTTTGAGATAACTAGTTTAGAATTTCTTTTAGGGATTGTTAAGAAACCTTATCCCAAACCATTTGAATAAGGTAGAACCTTAGAAATAAGGCAAAAGGGCATGTCCTCTCCATGTCACACAGAGGCATTGTTGAACAGGCTCCCCCAAGGATTACTCAGTTCTTGAGGAGAATGTACCTGTGTTTGACTTCACTATTTACTAGTTGACAAGCCCAGACACAGTAAAGTTGCATGTTAACTTGTCAATGTCTGTCCCTTAGAAAAGATAACCACGAAGGTTATGGTTTTATTCTCACATAGGGTATTAACCAGTTTTGTATCTAACAAATGATCCAGCCATCATTCTGACATTCTGTTTTTAAAGGTCAGTAAGTTCCACAAATGCTCTTTGAACCATCTTTCCTGTCCTACTGGTTGGCTCATTTTCACGAGTTAAATAAATCTTGGACACATGTTCATTCTATGTCTTTATGGGAGTCGTGGGCTTAACTTTTTGAAAATCAATCCTTTGATAAGAAGGAGGAGAGGTACCGTTAGGAGAATAGCTTTAAGAGCATGACGCTGATTCTGATCTGTGTAGATGTCTCTATGGTCATTGTTGGAAGGAAAAGGGTTCGTCAGTTCCGTGTAATCCATGATGAGACAATCCTTGGTGAGCAAGAGGTAACTTTTTCCAGCCTTAACAGCTAGCTGAGAATGAGGTCTGCAGGAGCGGGTGTGGGGAATTCTGCGCAGTAGAACGGTTAGCGTTCTGAAATGAAAACCCTGGTGGATGCAGACGTCAAACTGGAGAATAAGATTTCAAAGGCAGAGGGATTCGGGGGAGGTCAAGGTCCTGATGTGAGTGTGGGAGAAGGTGGCTGAAGTGGGGGCTGAAATTCACCGGAATCAAGGAGTTCAGGCAGAAGGTGGCCCGGAGCCAGTGGAGCCACCTGTGGGGATGTTGAACTCCTCTCTGATGGTGACAGACCCTGGCAGTGGCAACAGGAGCACTGGCCCTGGGATGCTGGAAGAGAGTGGGGTACCTGGAGGAGGGCCAGGACTCAGCCATGGCCAGAAGGTGGAGGGACTCAGGGGGGCCGGGGATGACAAGGAAAGGCCCCTTTAAACAGAATGGGGGTCGGGGATGCTGCAGAGCTGTGTAGGGGGATGGAGGGGCCGGTAGAGAACTGGCGACCGGAGGAATAACAATTCGGGCCGTACCAGCAGCTCCCGGGGTGAGCGCGGGAAGGGTAGGAAGTCCGCTATGAGCGGCCCAAGCATCGTAAAAACTGTGTGGGTGACAAAGCGGGGCAGAGTGTCGCTGCCGGCCCTGCCCCAAGGCACAGACGCAGGTAAACCTCAGACACCACCTTGTACGGTGTTGACATCGCCTTCTAGGCCTTTTTCAGAAACAGCCTCCTTCGTCTCACAAGGGTCCACGGCTGGGGAAAGCTGAGGAGGCGCTGGCCCACCGTTTCAGTTCTTAGACGGCAGCACACAGCAGCTGAAAGCTTTGGACCTGCAGGGCTGGGTTTCACTCTGCGCTGGCAGTTACTAGACTCTGTGCCCCGCCCCCCCCCCCATGCTGGGGCTGCTCATCTGGTCCCTACCTGAGGCTCAGATGCCACATCACACAGCCGGTCTCAGCTGCCGGGGCCTGGCTCCAGGGGTCGGAGCCCCTCATGGGCATCTCCCGGAAAAAAACAAAACACCACACTTCTGCACATTCATTGTGTGTGGCCTGTTTCACCCCATGGGCGTCTCTCTTCACAGCTGCGAATTCCAGGTTTATCTCTGTTCTGTTTTTGAACCTGTTTGCTTTTGATTACGATTCTGGTTTGAAAGGGAAGAGGCACACACTCTCCAGCTCCCTGTTTTCTTTCTTGGATGGAATAACACAGCTTATTTATAGTGGGATTATTTTTTCCATTATGGCATATGTACTTTTATTACTCTACCACCTTATGTTTTGAATTGCATGGGGAAAGAACTGCATCAAAGAATACTCCATTGTGTGTGTGTGTGTGTGTGTGTGTGTGTGTGTGTGTGTGTTTTCCTCCTGTAGTTGATGGTGGAAAAAAGTGTAGCATCCAATTAGTCATCCTGTACCATGATGGTTTTCTGCCCCGACCAGCAGAATTACATTTTTACACTCGAAAGAATTCTCTGTAGGAACCCTTTTGATTCAACATGGGAGGAGATAAGATTCAAAGTATGGCCAACCCCATGTATCACACCCAAAGTCCATTTCTTCTATGGGTTAAAAACAAAAATTTTTTAAATTAATTAGTTAATTAATTTGTCTGCCTTGGGTCTTAGTTGTGGCTCACAGGCGTCTCTCTAGTTGTGGCGCTTGGGCTCCAGAGGCACGGGCTCAGTACTCACGGTGCATGGGCTTAGTCGCCCGCGGCATGTGGGATCTGAGTTTCCCGACCAGGGATCGAATCCGCATCCCCGTCATTGGAAGGCAGATTCTTAACCACTGGACCACCAGGGAAGTTCCTCTTCTGTGGCTGATGATACTCTCCAAGGATGCAGTGCACTGTAGAGCATGAAGGTTTAGGCTTCTGCAGAGAAGTCTGGGCATGCTATTCCTTTTTCCTTTTTTCTTTTTTCTATTCAAACCTGTTGAAGACATTACTTAACTAAGCATTTTGCTACTGCCCTTTGCTTATAGCCACCTTGGCTCTCCAGGTCGCTTCTCCATCACCCTGGTCTTTGCTTTCTTAGGCCTGGAAGGAGGATAAGAAAAACCTCTCTCCTTGGAATCAGGGAGGTTCCTTCATTGCTCAAGCAGGCTTGCAAAAGATCTGTTTGTATGTCACGTGAAGCCTTGTTACATGTTCTGAATCTTAGGTTTCAATCCTACCGTGTTTTCTACCTATTGTGGACTAAGTAGGTACCTTAATGAGATGCTTCTCCCTCTGTCTTCATTTCTAGAAGAGAAAATGGAATCACCGGGGTGGGTGCTTGCCTTGCCTGGAATCCCCACAATTTAGGAGAAAGACTTTGATTGAACTTTACTATTTCTGTTTCAATTTATACAAATAAAAGGGAAGCAGATCTTTACCAACTTGTGATGTTCTCCAGGAAAGAGGTGGGGATGCTGAATATCCCATTTTTCTGTAGTTCATTTGCTCTCTGGTTACTTTAAAAAGCATCCTACTGACATGGAGAAATTGGAGCCTTCATATACTGCTGGTGGGAATGTAAACTGGTGCAGCTGCTTTGGAAAACAGTCACAGTTCCTCAAAAAGTTAGACATACAGTTACCATATAACTCAGCAATCCTAGTCATAGGAATGTACCCAAGAGAACTGAAAAACTTATATCCACACAAACACTTGTACCCAGATATTATAGCAGCATTATTCATAATAGCCGAAAAGTAGAAACAACCCAAATATCCTTCAACTGATGAATGAATAAATAACTTGTGATATACCCATACAATGGAATATTATTTGGCAATAAAAAAGAATTTTAGCAAGCTATGTAAGCCAAAAATAAAAATAAATCATTGGGGCAATTTTTTCTACTTCAAATCAAGGAACCTATTTATACCTAAACACCTAACAATAATAATGATAATAAGAATAATACTCATTTGTTTACTGTAGTTACTATTCTACATACCTCATTTGATTCTCATGATAACCTTCAAAAATACATATTATCATTCCCATTTTCAGACAAGGAAACTGAGGTTCCAAGAATACTTTCTGCAGCCCCCAGCTCTTTTACCTCCAAAGCCCTGCCCTTCTTAGAGTTTCTGAAATGTCTGTCGCCTGCCACAGAACTGGCACCAATGGTGGCATTTTCAGAAATGTGACATCTCCTGCAGGATGCACTTGACCTCGGGCTGGCAGAGCAGTATGGAGGTAATGATGAAAAGAACCAGTTACAATGTGGTTTCATGTTTTCCAACAAATATTTCTTGGGGTGAAGAAGCAAGACACACAGACACATGCAGTTTCTGTAGTCCTGGTGGGTACAGTTCCATTTGGTAATTAGGTAAAAGATTCAGGCACCAGAAAGTAGTTTTGCACCTGCACCCCAATAATGAATGTGGGAACAGTTCTGAATTCATGGACAGGAGGAAACTTTGTAACATATTCATTCATTGACTCCAATTACCCTTGGGTCACTGTTTTCCCATCCCTGGCTTGGTCTGGCTCTGAGGCAAGCTTCCTGGATCCATGGGTAGAGAGTTCTCTCGTTTGGTTTCTGGAGACAAGTCACTCTTGGTAACTCCTGGTTTCATGCGGGCGGCTCATTCAGCTCCCCACCTCTCCTGACCCAGCAGCCTGGGCTCCTCTTCCAGTATGGTCCCCCAATCCCAGCCCAGATGTCCAGACCTATGTTTGACTCTGGGAGGCCTTGGACTGTTTTCAGTACTTCTGCTATGGCTCACTGCTTTATATCACCCCCTTTTTTCTGGTCTCTTTCTGTTTGGTTTTGAGCTCAACATTGTAACAAAATTCTGTTATATTTCCATCCATTTGGAGCAGGACATTCTTTCTCATCATCTCAGGCTTCCACATTGAACAGAATGTTTATATCTATTTTTACCTTTTCCTTTGTGGCCTGATTGTTATGGACTGAATGTTTGTTTCCCCCCAAAGTTCATATGTTGAAGCCCTAATCCCCAGTGTGATGGTATTAGGAGGTGGGGCCTTTGGGAGGTGATTAGGCCATAAGGACAGAGCCTTCTTGAATGGGATTTGTGCCCTTATAAGAAGAGACAAAAGACCTCTGTCTCTCTTTCTCTCTTCCTTCCTCTCCTACAATGAGAAGACAGCCCTCACCAAGAACCTGACTGTCTGGCACTTGATCTTGGACTTCAGCCTCTAGGACTGTGAGAAATGAATGCTTGTTGTTCAAGCTGCCCAGTTTGTGGTATTCTGTTAGAGCAGCCTGAAATCATTTATGAGTATTTGAAGAGAAGTTGTTTTCTAAATTTAGTCTCAGGTTCTACTCAGATGGCATTTGGCTTATTAGGTAACTCAGTGTCTCCACATCTTCACTTCTTGTTTGACAGCTTGATCTGGTAATTTCAAAGAGAGCTGTTACCCTACAAGGACTGTGGATTCATCCGTTTCTTTTATCTTGGAAAAGTTTTGCCCTATGTATTTAGAAATAATGTCATAAGGAATATATCATGGTTCATGACTCTTTCTATTTGGAGTTGTACCTATTATCATGATAAAATATTGCTTTTTGTTCTCTTTAAAGCTGTTGGTCTGAAATTCCACTTTATCTGAGCTTCATGTTGCCTCCATTCTTTTGTTTACTCTTGTCCAGTATATTTTCCCATCTCTTTCTTTTCAAGCTTTCTTTATAATTTTGTTCGGCTGTTTCTCATAAATAGCATATAACCAATAGTGCTTTAAATCGCTATTTCAGAATAATTTTCATTCAATGGAGGAATTTAATCTAGTCACATTTATTGAGATGTCTAATATCTTTGGTCTTATTTTTTCATCTTACCTCTTTTTTTTAGCGATCATTAAAGTTTCTTCTTGTGTCTTAGTTTTACTTTCCTTATTTTGCCTGGATTAGTCAAGGTTTTTGTTTTTATTTTTTAATTCTTCCTACCCATCTTGTCCCCATCCTCATTGGTAATTGGAAGTTCAACTGTGTATCTTCTTTTATGATTTGATTTTTCCTAATCCCATGTAGTCCTAGTCTTTTCTTAAAAATGGAACATGGGTAGAAATATTTTAAGTCTTTGCAAAGTGCCAAAGTGTCTTTCCCTGGCCTCCTGTATGCATGATATTAGCCAAGCAGAGGGATCTTGGACCAGAGCCTTATCTCTCAAAAGCTGCAAGTCTGGCTCCACTGCTTGGGGGCTCTAGCTACTTCCAGTGAGGATCTGGTGTCATTCAAATTTCCTTCCCTATGTAAATATTTGCTTTTGTTCTTTAGCAGCTGGAGTTTGGGAATTCACCAGATTTTGTCCGGGTGTGATTTTTTTTTTCTTTTCAAATTATTCTTATTTATCTTGCTTGGTGCTTAGAGTGTATTTACATTCGGTCCAAAAATTGATCTTTATTCAGTTAAGAGGTGTTTTCTTCTATTTACTTTTCAAGTTTGCCTCTTCATATCACTTTTCTCCCCTTTTCTGAAACTCCCAATATTCAATAGCCAATATTCTCCCAGTGTGCAATATTATTGAAGATGTACTCCCCAGCTCTCATATTTTATTCATGATTTTCATTTTATTGAATCTGTACTCTATGTTCTGGGGTCAATCATATCATTGATCCTTCAGATCAAGTTGTTTACTGGCACCATCATGAGAAAGTGGAAGGCTGAGGGATGGATAGAAACTGTTAGCACTTTTTATACTAATTGCTTGGGGATGGTTTATACCTGGAAGGCAGGAGGATCCAAAACCCCTTGATGGAGAGACTACATCAGCAAGGGGGAAGCTTCAGATTCAGATGTTGTTTTCAGTCTGACCAAACCCAGGATGAATCCAGTTTCTAGAGAAAGTATCAGTGTTGACCGTTTTGAAGTTGAGTTTAACCTTTGAGCTTCTTATTTATTTCCTGGAATCAAGTCATTTCTCCCTCTGTGCTCTGTTTATGGGCCCACAAGCTTGCTTATCACCCCACCCTGGGTTCTGAGTATTGTTATCCTTTGTTCCTGTGTCAGCTTCCTCCTGAGCCTATGTCCTCTGTTCATCTCCCACCTGTATTAGTCAGCTCAAGCTGCCATGACAAAGTACCACAAACTGGGTGGCTTAAACAACAGAAATTTATAGCTCACAGTTCTGGAGCCTGGAAGTCCAAGGTCAGGTGTTGGCAGGGTTGGGGTTTGGCGGGCCTCTCTCCTTGGCTTGCAGATGGCTATCTTCTTGTGTCCTCACAGGGTCTTTCCTCCTCACATGGTCTTTCCTCTATGTGTGCATGTTCCTGGTGTCTCTTTTTATTTTTATTTATTTATTTATTTTTAAATTTTTTTTGCGGTACGCGGACCTCTCACCGTTGTGGCCTCTCCCGTTGCGGAGCACAGGCTCCGGACCCGCAGGCTCAGCGGCCATGGCTCACGGGCCCAGCCGCTCTGTGGCATGTGGGATCTTCCCGGACCGGGGCACGAACCCGTGTCCCCTGCATCGCCAGGCGGACTCTCAACCACTGCGCCACCAGGGAAGCCCCCTGGTGTCTCTTTTTGTGTCCAAATTTCCTCTTCTTTTAAGGAACCAGTCAGATTGGATTAGGGCCCACCCTAATGACCTCATTTAACCTTATTTACCTCTTTAAAGGCCCAAACACAGTCCCATTCTGAGGGATTAAATATTAAGGCTACACCATATAAGTTTGGGTGACACAATTCAGTCCTTAACACACCCCTGGACCTTAGTGCAGGCTCGGTCTGTAGTAGATGCTCAGTAAAGTTTTGTTTATTGCTTAAATGAAAGTCTCCCAGTGTGTTCTCTTTCCCTATTTTGATTTTCAAGCAGGTTGTTATGCATGAGATGGCAAATGCTTTCTTAAGATAATTTAAATGAATTACCTCTTTATTGTCTATTTTATCCTTAGGCAGTCATATTTCATGTTAAAAAAACTCTATAGTGGCGTGAATATACAGTCCTTTCTTTTTTTCTTTTCCCCCAAATATCCTGCTGTTGCATGGTAATGAAATGAGCTCTATGCCTGAGGTCGGATCCAGCCCATAGTCTCTGTGGCAAAGCCACTAAATTTCTCACAGTAGGCCTGTGTTTGTCTGTGGGGATTTGAATCTGTGTTATTGCATGATGGATTTACCTGCCTTGGGAATTTGGTTCCTTTTTTATTTCTTGGCATACTTTCTCTGTTTCATCATATTTATTTCCATTCTCTGCCCCTGGCTCTGACAAATCTGAATTTTTCAAAAAGCACAGAGAAATGTATTATACTGATTGTGTCATTTATTTGTGGTTGTTCTTCGAGTTTATAATAATGAAAAGATGGAATTTAAATTTTTTCCTTTGGCTATTTTATTCTTTTGCCTTCTTAATTTTTGTATTTTGCTTTCAGTCTCCTCACTGAATTTTTGATCTCTGAAAGAGCAATTTAAAATAGCCGTCCAATGGTATATGTATCCACAACAGAGGTTGTTGCCAAGCATACAAAATGAATGGATTCCTTATTGAAATGTGAAATGCCTACACAGCAGAGTCTATGTATAGAACTGAGATGGAGATTTGGAATTGGATTCTACCATGGATATCATCAGGATGACAGCTTCCAATGGGCTTAGAATTTCATTGAATTTAATAGTCTACCAATGCTGTCTAATGAAACAATGTGATTTTCTTCTGCCATGGTCTCAAAAGCTAAGAAGAGTTCATGTCCTGGCCATTCTAAACTACTCGCTATGACCCACACTTTCCACACTCTGGTTCTTTTCTGGCTCATGAACATGACTTTCCATTTGCTGAGAGTACTCTTCCTCCCCTGCTCACTGGACAGCCTTTCTTGTCCCAAACTAGCCTACATGCTCTCCAAGGGCTCCCAAAGGTCCTAGCCGCTCCTCCTGAGCATATATAATGCTGATCTGAAAGTCGTTGCTGACATGTCTGTCTCTCCCTTTTGACTAAAAATCCTTACTATGCCAGGCACCTCTTTGGAAGCTGATGTGGCCGATGGATCTTACCTCAAAATTATGTTTTAAGTGCATGAAATAAAACACATTGGGTTCTGATTCAGGGCAAGATGGAGTAAGCACATTCCAACCTGTCTGAAAAGCAAATGGTAGTTTGCAAACTGGTGAAGAAGACAGAATCTGAAGAATCCCCAAAGTTGTGGTGAGTTACCATTTTTTCCCCTCCAGAACGCCCCAGCCTAAAGTCAGTACAGCTCTAAACCCAGAAATGGACCCTGGTGCCTATAGAGAGAGTCCCACTCAGGTCCTGCCCTAGGGAGCAGGAAGGAGGTCTCCTAATAGTGAGAAGTGGTGGAGAAATCCCGTTTTGTTTTCCTTTTCTCCATTCTCTTGTGCCCCAGACTCCAAGCCATCCTGTGGTGTCAGGGACATGAGAGCTTATAGGATCTTAAAACTGAGGGAGGAGAATCATCCCTCTGATCAAAAGAACTGTGGTCCCAAGAGCATAGGGCAAACTCCCAATGCTTTTTTTTTTTTTCCCCCCCTTTCTGCTACCACTACTGTCCCTGGACACAGATGCAGTTGTGGAAAATGCATAGAAGAGCAGGCTAAGTAAAGCCCCAGCTTTTTGGCCAGGGGACCAAAAAGTTGAGCCCCCGGGAACTGGAAAGTACCAGAGGGAAGGAAGAGCTAGAGAAAGAAACCCCAGAAAGTTGTTTATGAACTTCTTGGCTCACCCCTGAGATGCACAAGAATAGACCTGACCTCAAATAGCACACCATAAATTTTGAGAATTGAACTACAAAATAGACCACTGCCTAGGTTTCAGACTGGCTACTGAATAATGTACACAGGCCCAGATCTGAAATCTTGTAAAGCAGGACTTATGTTAGAATCATAACCCATGGAAGACTGGTTGGAACTCAACCTGGTAGACTCTGATGAAAAAAAAAAAAAAAAAAAATCAACATTCTCCATAGGATTTAGATAAAATCTAGAGTTTTGTAACATAATCATCCAAATGTCCAGGAAACAATTAAAAATTACTCAGCACATATGAAGAATTGGGAAAATCTCAATTTGTATGGGAAAAGACAGTCAACAGAAGCCAATACTTAGATGACACAGAATTTAAAGCAACTATTATAAAAATACTCCAACATGTAAGAGCAAACATTCTTAAAATGAATGAGGAGATTAAAAGTCTCAGAAAAGAAAAAAAGATATAAAGAAGAACCAAAAGGAAACTTTAGGATGGAAAAATACTACAACAAATATAAAAACCTCACTGGATAGGGCTCAATAGCAGAATGGAGATGACAGAAGAAAGAGCCAGTGAACTTTAATGTAAATCAGTAGAAATTATAAAATCTGAACAATACAGAGAAAAAAGGTTAAAAAAGAACAGAGTATCATCAACTGGTGGGAAAGTATCAAATATTCTAGCGATCTTACCCTAGGAGTCCTAGGAAGAAAGCATATGGTGCATAGAAAATGTATGAAGAAACAATGGCTAAAAACTTGCCAAATTTGTAGAAAGGCATAAATCTACAAACTCAAGAAGTCTAAGAAACCCCAAAGAAGATAAACCTAAAGAAATCCATGCCCAGATATATCATTACCAAACTGTTGAAAACTAAAGAAGAAAAAACAACATGTAAAGCAACCAGAAAAAAACAACACTTCACTTATAGAATAACATGATTCAAATAGCCATAGATTTCTCCAGAAGGAAATGAAACATTTTTAAAGAATATTTTTTTAAAAGAACTATCAACCAACAATTCTATATGCAGTAAAAATATCCTTCAGAAATGAAGATGAAATAAAGACATTCTTAGGTGAAAGACACACAAGAGAGACTTCATTGTCACCAGCTCTATTGCTTCAGGATGAGAAATGACACCAGACGGAAGCTGGAACATCAAAAATGAAGGAAGAACAACAGAGTGGCACATACCTGGGTAAGTATGACAGACTATTCTTCTCCTCTTGAGTTCTTTAAATGTGTTTGATGGTTAAAAACCAAAATTATAACATTGTCTCGTAGGATTTCAGTGTATGTTAAGGTAACAAATACGACAATGGCAACATAAAGGAGGGAGGGTAATGGTGCCTACACAGTGGTAATATATCACTTGAAGTGGTAAATATTGATTCTACAAAGACTATGAAAAGTTGAGTATGTATATTTTAATCCCTAGAACAGCAGCTTAAAAATTATACAAAAGAGTGGCACATGGCCCCAGCCATCTGAATTGCAGTGTCTCCACAGCATTTCTGTAAGCTGAGGTATTGGGCATAACTTTTCTCTCAAGGATCTTTGGTTTGGGCAAGACCTCTGTATGCGGTACCCTATGAGCAAGTGAAACTGGACTAAGCGCAATTGAGGAGAAAATAAAGGAACTCATGTTCCCTTTTTCCTGCTGAAGTTCCCTTCTTCTGTCTATGGTATTACAGTATCTGGTGCTACAACAAGTCAGTAGCTGAGCTCTCATTGGCTGCCAGCAGCCAAAGCACCAGGTTACCCATCAGCACTCTAACTCATGAGGACCTTCAAGACGGTGGAGGAGTAAGACGTGGAGATCACCTTCCTCCCCACAAATACATCAAAAATACATCTAAATATGGAACAACTCCTACAGAGCACCTACTGAATGCTGACAGAAGACCTCAGACTTCCCAGAAGGCAAGAAACTCCCCACGTACCTGGCTGTGTGGCTGACAGGGTCTTGGTGCTCTGGCCGGGCGTCAGGCCTGAGCCTCTGAGGTGGGAGAGCCGAGTTCAGAACATTGGACCACCAGAGACCTCCTGGACCCACATAATATCAATTGGCGAGAGCTTTCCCAGAGATCTCCATCTCAACGCTAAGACCCAGCTCCACTCAAAAACCAGCAAGCTCCATAAAGACTGAAAGTGAAGGGATGGAAAAAGATATTCCATGCAAAAGGAAATAAAAAAAAAGCTGGAGTAGCAATTCTCATATCAGAAGAAATAGACTTTAAAATAAAGACTATTACAATGGACAAAGAAGGATACTACATAATGATCAAGGGATCAATCGAGGAAGAAGATATAACAATTGTAAATATTTATGCACCGAACACAGGAGCACCTCAATACATAAGGCAAATGGTAACAGCCATAAAAGGGGAAATCGACAGTAACACAATCATAGTAGGGGACTTTAACACCCCACTTTCACCAGTGGACAGATAATCCACAATGAAAATAAATAAGGAAACACAAGCTTTAAATGATACATTAAACAAGATGGACTTAATTGATATTTACAGAACATTCCATCCAAAACAACAGAATACACTTTCTTCTCAAGTGCTCATGGAACATTCTCCAGGATAGTTCGTATATTGGGGCACAAATCAAGCCTTGGTAAATTTAAGAAAATTAAAGTTATATCAAGTATCTTTTCCGAGCACAACACTATGAGAATAGATATCAATTACAGGAAAAAAACTGTAAAAAATACAAACACAAGGAGGCTAAACAATACGCTAATAAATAATCAAGATATCACTGAAGAAATCAAAGAGGAAATCAAAAAATACCTAGAAACAAATGACAATGAAAACATGACGGCCCAAAACCTACGGGAGGCAGCAAAGGCATTTCTAAGAGGGAAGTTTACAGCAATGCAATCCTACCTCAAGAAACAAGAAAAATCTCAAGTAAACAACCTAACCTTACACCTAAAGCAATTAGAGAAAGAAGAACAAAAAACCCCGAAAGTTAGCAGAGAGAAAGAAATCATAAAGATCAGATCAGAAACAAATGAAAAAGAAATGAAGGAAACAATAGCAAAGATCAATAAAACTAAAAGCTGGTTCTTTGAGAAGATAAACAGAATTGATAAACCATTAGCCAGACTCATCAAGAAAAACAGAGAGAAGACTCAAATCAACAGAATTAGAAATGAAAAAGGAGAAACAACAACTGACACTGCAGAAATACAAAGGATCATGAGAGATTACTACAAGCAACAATATGCCAGTGAAATGGACAACCTGGAAGCAATGGACAAATTCTTAGAAAAGCACAACTTTCCGAGACTGAACCAGGAAGAAATAGAAAATATAAACAGACCAATCACAAGCACTGAAATTGAGACTGTGATGAAAAATCTTACAACAAACAAAAGCCCAGGACCAGATGGATTCACAGGCGAATTCTATCAAACGTTTAGAGGAGAGCTAATGCCTATCCTCTCAAACTCTTCCAAAATAGAGCAGAGGGATGAACACTCCCAAACTCATTCTATGAGGCCACCGTCACCCTGATAACAAAACCAGACAAAGATGTCAAACAAAAAAAGAAAACTACAAGCCAATGTCACTGATGACCATAGAGGCAAAAATCCTCAACAAAATACTAGCAAACAGAATCCAACAGCACATTAAAAGGGTCATACACCATGACCAAGTGGGGTTTATCCCAGGAATGCAAGGATTCTTCAAAATATGCAAATCAATGTGATACACCATATTAACAAATTGAAGGAGAAAAACCGTATGATCATCTCAATAGATGCAGAAAAAGCTTCTGACAAAATTCAACACCCATTTATCATAAAAGCTCTCCAGAAAATAGGCATAGAGGGAGCTCACCTCAACACAATAAAGGCCATATATGACAAACCCACAGCCAACATCGTTCTCAATGGTGAAAAACTGAAACCATTTCCACTAAGGAACAAGACAAGGTTGTCCACTCTCACCACTATTATTCAACATAGTTTTGGAAGTTTTAGCCACAGCAATCAGAGACAAAAAAGAAATAAAAGTAATACAAATTGGAAAAGAAGAAGTAAAACTGTCACTGTTTGCAGATGACATGATACTATACATAGAGAATCCTAAAGATGCTACCAGAAAACTATTAGAGCTAATCAATAAATTTGGTAAAGTAGCAGGATACAAAATTAATGCACAGAAATCTCTTGCATTCTTATATACTAATGATGAAGAATCTGAAAGTGAAATTAAGGGAACACTTCCATTTACCACTGCAACAGAAAGAATAAAATACCTAGGAATAAACCTACCTAAGGAGACAAAAGACCTGTATGCAGAAAATTATGAGACACTAATGAAAGAAATTAAAGATGATACAAACAGATGGAGAGATATACCATGGTCTTGGATTGGAAGAATCAAGATTGTGAAAATGACTATACTACCCAAAGCAGTCTACAGATTCAATGCAATCCCTATCAAACTATGAATGGCATTTTTCACAGAACTAGAACAAAACATTTCAAAATTTGTATGGAAACACTAAAGACCCTGAATAGCCAAAGCAATCTTGAGGAAGAAAAGGGGATCTGGAGTAATCAGGCTCCCTGGCTTCAGACTATATTACAAAGCTACAGTAATCAAGACAATATGGTACTGGCACAAAAACAGAAATGTAGATCAATGGAACAGGATAGAAAGCCCAGAGGTAAAGCCATGCACATATGGTCACCTTATCTTTGATAAAGGAGACAAGAATATACAATGGAGAAAAGACAGCCTCTTCAATAAGTGGTGCTGGGAAAACTGGACAGCTACACATAAAAGAATAAAATTAGAACTCCCTAACACCATACACAAAAATAAACTCAAAATATTTTAAAGGCCTAAATGTAAAGCCAGACACTATAAAACCCTTAGAGGAAAACATAGGCAGAACACTCTATGACATAAATCACAGCAAGATCCTTTTTGACCTGCCTCCTAGAGAAATGGAAATAAAAACAAATATAAACAAATGGGACCTAATGAAGCTTAAAAGATTTTGCACAGCAAAGGAAGCCATAAACAAGATGAAAAGACAACCCTCAGAATGGGAGAAAATACTTGCAAACGAAGCAACTGAAAAAGGATTAATCTCCAAAATATACAAGCAGCTCACGCAGCTCAATATCAAAAAAACAACCCAATCCAAAAATGGCAGAAGACCTAAATAGACATTTCTCCAAAGATACACAGATTGCCAACAAACACATGAAAGGATGCTCAACATCACTAATCCTTAGAGAAATGCAAATCAAAACTACTATGAGGTATCACCTCACACCAGTCAGAATGGCCATCATCAAAAAATCTAAAAACAATAAATGCTGGAGAGGGTGTGGAGAAAAGGGAGCCCTCTTGAACTGATGGTGGGAATGTAAATTGATACAGCCACTATGGAAAACAGTTTGGAGGTTCCTTAACAAACTAAATATAGAACTACTATATGACCCAGCAATCCCACTACTGGGCATATACCCTGAGAAAACCATAATTCAAAAAAAGTCATGTACCACAATGTTCATTGCAGCTCTATTTACAGTAGCCAGGACATGGAAGCAACCTAAGTGTCCGTCGACAGGTGAATGGATAGAGAAGATGTGGTACATATATAGAATGGAATATTACTGTGCCATAAAAAGGAACGAAACTGAGTTATTTGTAGTGAGATGGATGGAGCTAGATTCTGTCATAGAAGTGAAGTAAGTCAGGAAGAGAAAAACAAATACCATAGGCTAACACGTATGTATGGATTCTAAAAAAAAAAAAAAA
>RJWK010002494.1:0-21324 GCA_004363435.1 Platanista minor | reverse complement strand
ATCAGGTCAGTGCTTTGTGATCACCTAGAGGAATGGGATAGGGAGGGTGGGAGGGAGACACAAGAGGGAGGGGATATGGGGATATATGTATACGTGTAGCTGATTTACTTTGTTATACAGCAGAAACTAACACAACCGTGTAAAGCAATTACACTCCAATAAAGGTGCTTAAAAAAAAAATATATATATATATATATATATATAAATTAAAATGAAAAAAATTACACAAAATAGTAAAAATGAAATAGATAAATTAAAATAGAAAACTGAACAATGGTTAAATAACCTAAAAGAAAGGAAGAAAAAGGGAAATACAGAAACTAAAAATAGAGAGATGAAGAGGAAACAAAACGGTAGACCTAAATCCTAAATACCAGTAATGACATAAAATGTAAGTGAACTGAACACACTAATTAGAAGATGTGTTGTCAGAACAGATTTAAAAAATGACTCAATTATATACTGTTTATTAGAAACTCATTTCAAGGGGCTTCCCTGGTGGCGCAGTGGTTGAGAGTCCACCTGCCGTTGCAGGGGACACGCGTTCGTGCCCGGTCCGGGAAGATCCCACATGCTGTGGATCGGCTGGGCCAGTGAGCCATGGCCGCTGGGCCTGCGCGTCCGGAGCCTGTGCTCCGCAACGGGAGAGGCCACAACAGTGAGAGGCCCGCGTACCACAAAAAAACAACAAAAAAAAGAAACTCATTTCAAATATAATGAAGTAGGTAGGTTATAAGTAAAAGATGGAAATATATATATTTCACTACTCCGAAGAAATCTGGAGTGACTAGAGTAATATCGGACAAATCAGATTTCAGAGCAAAGATAATTACCAGGGATAAAAAGGGACAATACATAGTGATAAAGGGGTAAATTCACACAAGAAGAAGTCACGCAATCCTAAATGGATATGTACCAACTAAACGAGCTTGAAAATGTATGAAACAAAAACTAACCGAGCTGAAACAAGAAACAGGCAAATCTACAATAGTAACTGGAGATTTCAACATTCCTCTCTCAGTAATCAAGAGGAATTGCAGGCAGAAAACCAGCAAGTGTATAGTATACAAAACTGAGCAATACTATAAACAACTGGTTCTAATCGACATTTATAGAACACTCCAGCCCAAAACAGCAGAACATACATTCTTCTCAAGGGTACATGGAACCTTTACCAATATAAACCATATCCTGTGTCATAAGATAATTTTTTTAAAAATTTAAAAAGTTGGAATCATACAAAATATGTTCTCTGACTCTAATGGAATTAGACTAGAAATCAATAACAGAATGACTGGGAAAATTCCAAACCCTTGGAAATTAAACAACACACTTCTAAATAATCCATGAGTCAAAGAGGAAGTCTCAGGGAAATTAGAAAATTATTTTGAACTGAATGAATATCCAAATATAACATATCAAAATTTGTAGGATGCAGGAAAAGCAGTGCTTAGAGGGAAATTTATACAATTAAAATGCTCATATTAGAATAAAGAAAGGTATCAAACCAACAGCCTAAGCTGCTACATTAAGAAATTAGAAAAAGAAGAGTAAAATAAACCCAAAACAAGCAAAAGGAAGGGAATAATAGAAGTAAGAGTATATAGCAATGAAACTGAATAAAATTTAAAACACAATAGAGAAAAATCAGTGAAATTAAAACTTGGTTCTTTGAGAAGTTCAATATTGATAAATCTATACAGAGACTGCAGAGAAAGAATACAAAAATTACCAGTATTAGGAATGAAAGAGGAGTTATCACTACAGACTCTGGTCATAAACTTGACGATTTAGATAAAATGGACAAATTCTGCCAAAAACACAAACTACCGAAACTCACTCAAGGTGAAATGTAGATCAGTTGAATAGCCCTAAAATTATTTTGAAGACTGAATTTGTAGTTTAAAACCTTCTGTAAAAGAAATCTCTGGACCCAGACAATTTCACTAGCAAATTCTATCAAATATTTAAAGAGGAAATACAATGCATTCTATACAGTCTCTTCTAGAAAATAGAATAGGAGGGAACACTCCCCAACTCATTTTATGAGGCCAGCATTACTTTGATGCCAAAACCAGACAAAGATGGTACAATGAAAGAAGGCATATGGAACAATATCTCTCATGAACACAGATGCAAAAATTCTCAACCAAATATTGGCAAATATCCAGCAGTACATAAGCACATGAAGAGATGCTCAGTATCCTTAACTATTAGAGAAATGCAAATTAAACCCTGAAGAGATATAACTACATACCTAGAATGGCAAAATAGAATGATGAAAATTAAAAACTACAGGCAATACCAAGTGCTCAGGACGATGCAAAACAATTGGGACTCTCATATATCGCCAGCTTGGAAGGCCAAATTGCACAACTACTCTGCGACACCACTTGGCAGTTTCTTATAAAGCTAAACACACACTTAGCTTATGACCCAACAATCATGCTTCTAGGGAATTACCCAAGTGAACGGAAAATGTATGTTCACACAAAAACCTGTACATGAATGTTTATAGCAGCTCTACTCATAATCATAAATACCTAGAAACAATCCAAATGTCTTTCAATGGATAAATGGGTAAATAAACTGTGGTACATCCCTATGGAATACTACTCAATTTAGCAATAAAAAAGAATGACCTACTGACACCCAACAACTTGGATGAATCTTGAAGTAGTTATGACAAGGGAAAGAAGCCAATCTCAAAAGTTCTACATACTGCATGATTCCATTTAAATGAAATTCTATGAAGAATTTTATATGAAAAAATAAAATGATAGTGATGGAGACAAATCAGTGTTTTCTAGCAGTGAGAGGTTAGTGAAGACAATGTTGTAATTTTTTCCCCATCCAAGTTCATGAACCACTTTGGGAGAGGGTCTGTGGGCTCTGTGTTAAAAACCATTCTCTGCTATATACTGTGTAGAAAGTGACTCATTTTTGTTTATCCTTCTAGGCCCTGAGGCTAGTAGAGTGGACTCGCATACAGTAGGCATTCAGGTATTTGGAGAACAAAAGAATAAATGAATGAACGAACTATGAAATGACTTATTAAACATAAAATGATGCATTGAGAGACTCTAAAGACTTTAAGAAAAATGGACACATTTTGTTTAACCCAACATATGCTCACTTTTGATAACTATGCCCTGGACCCTCTCCAATGACTCTCCTGTCTTGTGTTGTGGTACGTGCATTGTTTCTGAGCATCTCCTGCTTCCATCCTGTAGAGGGACCACAGTTAAATATACAAATCCTTTCTCCAGAATTATGCAGCTGTTGTCATCAAAATGGTAAATAACCTCCAAAAAAGGCACGCATGGGAACTTCCCTGGTGGTGCAGAATCTGCCTGCCAATGAAGGGGACACGGGTTCAAGTCCTGGTCCAGGAAGATCCCACATGCCACGGAGCAACTAAGCCCATGCGCCACAACTACTGAGCCTGCACTCTAGAGCCCGCGAGCCACAACTACTGAAGCCCGTGTGCCTAGAGCCTGTGCTCTTCAACAAGAGAAGCCACCGCAAAGAGAAGCCCACGCACCGCAACAGAGAGTAGCCCCCGCTCGCTGCAACTAGAGAAAGCCCACGTGCAGCAACAAAGACCCAACACCGCCAAAAATAAATAAGTAAATAAATTAGTTAATTTTTTTTTAAGTACACATGGGAATTGGTGTTTGAGATTCCTCATGCCCTGTAAGGCAAGACTTGGTAGGTGCAGTGCTGAGACAATAATGCAAATGGAATCATTCAGGCTTAACAGGGAGTCTCGGGTGAGGGGCAGAACTGAGCAAGCACACATGGTACTTTGCATGAGGGGTTCCAATGGGAAATTTATGGTGACCTGAAAGCTAAAGTTGGAATTGGAACTGGAGAGCCCTTCTGCTCAGCCAGTAGCAGGGGCTTGTAGAGAACTCAATCACCAGAAGGTTCTGGAAAAGTTGCACAGACTGGATGAGTTGCTACACTTCACTGACCCTATCATGTACCAACATTCTCCTTGGTGATCCATAGACCTGAATAAAAGATTGGGAGAGGCTAATACCTCATTTCATTAAGTCAAGTCTAAGAAGCCCTTGACTGTAAGCTCTACCATCATTTTATGCACCAATAAGAAAGGAAAATCACTTCCAACAGACTATGACAGGTGCCTTTAACAACAGTCCTGAGAGACATATGAATCAGTCACATCAGATTCCTTTGAAATTAATCTTCATCTCTTCTGAAAGATTTGGCAATGAAGCAAATATTTTGATAATAGAATGTAACACAGCTTCCCTGACTTTGTGGGTATCTTCCTTCCTGCGGTTTCTAAGGCACTTGGTTGTTCCTTTACAAGAAAATGTGGACTTATGTTCATTCCTCTATGACAAGTACTCTTCACTAATATCACATTGACATCCTACTGCTTGGCTTCTGTGCCTTTCTGAATACAAAATAGCTTGTCATTTCAATGCTGAATCATAGGGAAAATTTTTTTGAGGACATTCTGAATGACAGTTAAGTGCACAAGTTAACAGATGCACATACCTCAGCTGAAGTGAGGACAGTGTAAACAGCTATGACCAAGTGAATGCATACACAAAGGCCATGGCCTCCATGTCATGACCGCCAGGTGGCTGATGGCTTTTGAAAGGCACCATTGACTCAGATGCACCGGATTCCAGAGATGTTACATTTTGCAAAACTGTATATCTTAGAATCAGTAGAATACAACAATTCTGTTAGATTCCATGATTTGGGAGAGTTCTGCCCCTAAGACATGTTTCTTTTTTTAAAATTTATTTTTATTGAAGTACAGTTGATTTACAATGCTGTGTTAATTTCTACTGTACAGCAAAGTGATTCAGTTACATATATATATATATATATATATATATATATATATATGTATATACATATATATATATTCTTTTCCATTATGGTTTATCACAGGATATTGAACATAGTTCCCTGTGCTACACAGTAGGACCTTGTTGTTTATCCATTCTGTATATAATAGTTTGCATCTGCTAATCACAAACTCCCAGTCCATCCCTCCCCCACCCTCCCTCCCCCTTGGCAACCACAAGTTTATTCTCTATGTCTGTGAGATTGTTTCTGTTTCGTAGATAAGTTCATTTGTGTCATATTTTAGATTCCACATATAAGTGAGATCATATGATATTTATCTTTCTCTTTCTGACTGACTTAGTAAGATAATGTCTAGGTCCATTCATATTGTTGCAAATGACATTATTTCATTCTTCTTATGGCTGAGTAATATTCCATTTTTAATATATATATATATATATATATGTATATACCACATCTTCTTTATCCATTCATCTGTCGATGGACATTTAGGTTGTTTCCATGTAAGACACATTTCTTGAATGTCCTCTGCCAGGAAATGTTCTAGGGCTACAGTGGAAGACAGGCTAGATGACTCCCTTGACCACACGGAGCTCACATTAAGTAGGGAGACCAGACAATAAATGAATAAATGGAAAAATAATCACATTTTTAAAGTGCAGTGAAGGAAATAAACGGGGGTGGGTTGAGACGGAGACTCATGCTGGGGTATGGATAGGGTGTATCGTGCATTTGTGATGAGCCCTCTGAGATCTCGCTGAGTTCCAACTAAGTCAACATTTGAATTTTGGTCTCTGAGAGTCATTGATAGCCTGCAGGGTGATCAACTCTTTGCCTGGGACTGAGTGGTCTCCTGGGATTTCGAATTTCAGTCCTAGAGCAAGCATTCCCAGGCACACTGGCAAGGCTGCTCACCCGATAGAACCCAATAGGGGTTCTAACTCTGTTTCCTTTTAGTTTAATATTTGCATTACTATTTCCATGTCTAAGTTTGATACTAAACCCACAACTGTGGCTTTTATTTTCTTTCACTTCCATCTCTCCTATTTTCATAGAAAGAGGTTAATTTGACAAACATGACTTAAATCTTATAGTTACTAAATCCATTCCATTCAGTCACTCAACAACACTGATTAAGTTCCTACTTAAAGCCCTGTAGGGGGCTACAATGATAGGTCAAGGTGGCTGCCAGGGGTGAGAAGACCTGTCCACAAACGGCTAGAGGAAGATAAGGTGGTAGCCTAAGAGAGCATCCACCACAGTCTCCAGAGGTTCAGAGAAGGTGGGTGGCTGGTAAAGCAGAGATGAGGAGGGCAGGGAAAGCTGCTTTCATTTTGTAATTTTATTTTACTTTGGATAAACAATACAAACCAACATCTCTGAAGTAATTTTCTTTGCCTTTGAAATGAGTTAATGGCAAAAACAACTCCATTCTTTCATGTTAGGAATCATTTTGGTGTAGCTTTCTGTTTTTCAGTTAAAAGGCTAGCTGAACTCTGGATTGCAAATGCTTTCATGACTATTGGAAATATATATATATATATTTTTTTTTTTCTTTATAAAACAATGAAACATATATTCTTGGCTTTCCCTTCCAGCGAGGGGCCCTCACATGGAGAAGTCATTTTCGTGTCTGTATACAAATGGGGTGATTAGGTTGTCAGCGATATTACAATCCTTATTAGTTTTCACAAACCCTCAGTGAACTTCATGTTTCATCTCTGACTTCAGTTCAGGGTTGACATGTGATGACTCACACACCTGCTGGAATATTCCAAAATTACTGTATGAGTCCTTTGCTTCCCTCTTACCCCTCTGCATCTCGTTTTCCCATCATAGCTCATAAACATAGTCTTTAACGACTCATTGCATCGAATGTTATGACCAGACTTAGAAGCGTTGTAGTCTGAATGAAGCAATCAAACTCTCCACTTGATCACTCCTGTTTATTGTTATTTTTTTAAAGATGAAAGTTGTCAGATGGAAATGGGGGTGTTAATTGCTTATCCTATTCTAAAACTTTTGCTCAGATATGCCAAGAAAAGAGAATGTAAGTGTGAGAGTGTGTGTGTGCGCTTGAAGCAATAGCTTAGAGGAGACCAAAAAACCTTAAAGTAAAATTTGGAATCAACATTTAAATTAGGTATGCTTTACAGGCTGATGTTATTTGAAATCTGATGTCAAAAATAGATTTCCCTTTCTTTCCAGACTGTGGCAAAAAATAACCACATGCCTTCTTGGACTCCTGACTCTCACCCCAAAGGGTTTTCTTGTATAGGAACCAACAATTCCTTGGTTGGAAACGCTGGATAGGCTAGTCATTATTTTGAGATTCAGAAGATTGCAGATTCTTGGCAGACCTCGGTTGTTTTTCTAGTAGTAGGCAAGTGGTTGGACAAAAAGCAAGAAACGGATCCATGTTGCTGGCTTTGGGTTCTTTGAACAAATGAGACAGGTGAGTAGCTGCCTTGCTCATCCCTCGTCTTTGTTTGGAGAGAAAAGGTCGTGGTGGCTCCCATCCTGCTGTGGGATTTTGGTTTCCTGGAAACAATGGGTCCCTTCCCCTTTGCCTTTGGGGTTACCGGCCACTTGAGGAAGACCTAAGCGATGTCTGCCTTTGCCAGCACAGCTCATGGAGGGGTTAGAAATAGTAAGATTGCTTGTGGAGGGAGAACAATCACTCCATTGTCAGATTTTCTTTTTTTTTTTTTCTCACTCTTCATCCAAAAGCTGGGTTGCTTTGTAGCGCAGTTGGAGATACTGTGTTGAGAAGCCTTTGCTCATGGCAACGTTTCCTCTCTTCGTTTTCTGCTGCTTCTTGCATTGGAAAATTCCATGCTTTAACACTGGGATTATATGTCACCATTGCTGAAATCATAGACAGAGTCTACTTAATTGGCTGCAAGCATGAGAGATAGCCAGAGAGAATGGGAGACGCAGAGCGTTCCCTTGTATAAAGAGAGGATTGAATGAGGTCAGTGAACCAAAGAACCATCAGGTCACAGACCCTCAGGGGGTCATGAAAATCTTCCCGGGTTTCCTGTCTTTAGAAGCAAAAATGATGCCTGTTAACATTTTTTAAAAAAGAAAACGTATTTAGGGTTCCCCATAATCGAGGTGGGTGAGGTATTTGAGGGCCCATTATTCTAATACTTTGTATATTTTTGAAAATTTCAGTGAGAGAAAGTTTTTAGGAAGTATAGAAATACTTCTATTTTTCATCTCAGAACGATCTCAGAGCCCGCGGGTGGGTATCATGTACACATGCGCGGCAGGGAGGGGGGCTCGACTGAGCATGCTCGCTCTGGAGTGGCCTCGGCCGATTTCACGGGGAGCTGAATCCCCAGCTCCCACCCCAAGGCTTCTAACGGAGGTATTGATACGGTTTCCAATGGCCTTTATTCTTCACCATTCTTCTTCACCATATGTTCTTTAGTCCATATCCTGAATGGATCATTTGTTAAGGACTAGAAGCATTAGCAACACAGATGCTGAAATTCATGTTAATAATTCAGTAAATTGCCTGACGATGATGTTCACTTTATCTAAAGATGGTCTTTTTTGCGTCAAAATCTGTCCCTCTGAAGAGGCCCCTGGACCTCAGCAATAGTGTTACAGAAAGAAAAGACAGTGACAATTATGTCTAAATTTGGTTTTCACTTAATGAAGGACAAACGATCATACAGAAGTGATTATAAATAGCAACTAGTTGATTTTTTTAAGCACAAAATATAAGAATTTCAGACATGAGGTCATGAAAGCAAGTTTTGATGCTCCAAACCTATATTTTAATGTGAGTGCCAAACAGCTAACACAAAGTAACTCTTTTATTGACTTCCTCCTTGTATCTGATGGCCTTGATGGTGATGATCATAAAACGTACTGTTTAGTCAGTGTTTCCTAGTGACAATGGGCGCAGAACTGGAACAAGTTTCTAGAAATAGGGCATGTAGGCACACTGGAAGGTTTCTGGGTTTTAGACACACTCCTGAAATCCAATGTTAATCCTCACATTTAATTAAATGTTTAAATATGCTGAATATTAAAGATTATACTAATAGGAGATTTATAATATATGTGGATAAAATGTAAATTTTTTTTACTCCTAGGTTCTTCTTTTTGATAGTACACCATCTTGGACATCTTCTGTGCATGTCTCTCACCTTCTGGCCCACCTTTGATGCCAGCTGTTGCTGGGGAACCAGCTTTGTGCAGGTGTAACCAGACCGTGCCTTGTTTCGGCTACACCCTGTGTCTCCCTTTCAGCCCTGGCCTTCTCTGGGACGGTATCCTGATATACATGTGTGTGCAACCTGGAAGTTGTGAGGGTGTCAGCACTTCATGTGACAATGCTCCGAAAGGGAATAGGAGTCTATGGGTTAATGCTTCTCTTTTTCTTCCATCAGGCTGAAAATTCTGATGTGCATTCTACACAGCTTCTTAGAGGCTCCTCGCCAGAGATGTGATAGATCACGTGGCCACCTTATATCCCCCCTTCCCCCTTTCACTCCCTCCTGCCTTTGACTCCTGTCTGCTGGGATCACTCTCCAAAATAACCTTCCTTTACAAAAGCTCTGCTTTCTGTAGGGAACCCAGGGTACAGTAAGATGCTAGGATACACTAGAATGAAGACAGAAGACGAATTGCTAAGGGATTGGTTGGGTTCTCTATGTCTGTGAATGGGGTTCAAAGAGAAGTCTGGGAAATGCTGGACCAGATGGCCGTCGGAATCATGGCATGTAAAATTAGAATTGTCAGGTCCCCATCCAGCTCTAACGGATTCATGAGTGCCCGAGTCTTACACAAAGAACAGTGGGAGCAGATCCCCAAGCCTTGTCAAGCCTGTTGAACAGCTGTGAGTACGTGTGGCATCGAGGAGAAGCAGAGAACAAAACCAAACAGAGCAGAAACGTTCAGAAATCCCACTACCCTGGGAGACTTCTGCACTATTACTAGATCTAATTATAAAACTGCAAGTGCTGCTGGCCTATTAGAAGGAAATTGTTGATCTCACTCTAGGCATGGTCTCTGTCTACAAGTAAAAATGGAGGGGATCCAGTCAGGGAGGGCTTCTTTGCTTCTGTCATGATCCATTCCAGGGAAGCGTGGCCTTTGCATCAGCCAGGTTGTTGGCTGGACACTCGGGATTCTGAAAATCTAGTCACCTCCCTGTACCTGTATGATCTAATGCAGTGCTTCTGACCCCTGGATGAGACCATCTTTTTCTGAAGGCACATTTCCTCATGAGGGAGGTTAAAAATTCCACTTCTTGGCTCCCACCCCAGATCTTCAGCAATCTGTTCTGATCAGCCTTCCAAGCGACCCCGATGCCGGCTCAAGTTTGAAAGCCACGGTCCTGAGTCTCTCCCTGCACACCCGGGCTTGCGAGCTTCGGTGGTCTTCAATATTGATTTCACACTCCTTCCCAGAGAATGGGCTTCGGGAACAAGAGATTACTTGATTAGCCAAGAGATCAGAAAGGGGCTGGGACTGAGTAGGCAGCTACCCAACTCACAGAGTATGTTCTGGACTTCGGAAGTCAGCTGCTTGGAATATGAGCTGTCTTCCTGGGAGTGATAGATATGTTCCCATGCCAGCGTATTTAATCCTGAATCCAGCTGAAATATTGCTGCATCACAATGAAACAGGGCAGATCGCGATGCACCTGTAGAATTAGAAACCAATCAAAACAGAATAAGGCACTAAGTGAAACAGGGATAGTATTTGCTTTACGCTAATATTGGTGGTGGAAGGAAAGGTTGATTTGGAGGCGGATGAAGAGGTAAATGGGGGTTTGTCAAGATTATGACGGAGTGGCTGGCCTTTCTCTTTAGAATGTCATGAGACTAATTCCTTTCGTTAGATTTGTCTTAAACGTGGTTCTGGACTGTTAATTTCTCTTTTTCTGAAGCCAGATTTCTCACCAGGAGGGACATAAAGAATGCCGAGACAAGTTGGCAAGAGTTGAAAAGGAGAGGAGAGAGAGTAACGGAATCAAAGAGAATGTGGGCTTGTTTTTTATTAACACGAGCAACAACGGAGACAAAATTGACTCGTGAGCAGCGAGAGATGGATGCGCAGAGAGAAGACAGACAGCAGACAAACTGGCCGCACAGTTTGGGAGCTCCTGTTCTGAAAGTGTTCCCTCCTGTCATACTGTCCTTAGAATTGGCCCTTAATAGTCACATTTCATGTCGTCTTGTTCCCTCTCTGGCCACAGACGGGCGGCTGACCAGAGGCCTTGACAATGACTACTGATATGGTGCAAGAAGATGAGCTGGACCAATCCGATGTCCCCCTTTTTCCTTCTGGGCATTCGAACTCAGAAATGGCCAGAATGTTTGTCCAATCCTTGATGGAAAGAAGTACATGGCTGGCTGTGAGCACTTTACATGTTCTCAAATCAAATTCTTCTAGCTAGGTTTCCTGTGGCGGCTAAAATACTTTCTTTGGGGGTTCAGTATCCATTTATTAACCATTCTATTTCTGTACCATACAAATTATCCTTGCTGATGGTTGAATGGCTGGATTTGGGGAAGTGTGGTAGCCCTAATAGAATTAATTAACTGAATAATATTGCCTGACAAATGGCTCTGTATACCAAAGAGGGATTGAGACTTCATTACTGATGTCATTTATCTCTCTATTTGCACCCCAACAATAAGTGACTCGTTTCTCATTAACGTTGGGTCATCTTCCAAAAGGAAGAAAAGAGGCCAAAATATCAGGGAGGGGAAAAGAAAATCGATGTCTTTGTTCCCCACCTCATTATCCCGATAAATCATAACAGACTCTGTTAATTAAATGGGCAGCTTTAACTGGCTGACTCCTGTCCAGCAATTACCTCAGAGAGAAGCACCACCCGGGAGCGTTTCCTTCCCTTGGGAGGATATGAAAGGAAGTCTGTAACAGAGGAAGGGGCCGTTCCCCGGCCGTGCTGGGGGGATCACAGGTGTCAAGGCGAATTTCTGGACTGAAAGGCTGGAGCTGTTTCAGGGGTGTCCCATTATGGTGACGGCGGGGTGTCTGACGCTGCCCTCCTAATCTAAGGCTTAGGTCATTGTCCCCGGTGCCTCCAATCCCCTGGGGAGATTAGAGCCTAATTAAACAGGGGAACAGGTGTAAGAGGGCCTGATTTAATCTGGCCAAATTAATTGCTGAGATTGGGCTTGCATTTGGTAACTGGAAACAGTGAATTAACTGCAGCTGGAACACAGCTAATCCCTCAGTATTGCTGTGTCTGTGTATAAAACAGACTGGACTTGCTGGGAACACAAACAAAGAGGGATTTGAAGTAAAGGTACAATGCATCCTTGCCTGGGAAAGGCTGGACAATGAGCCTCGCCACAGATGGTGGCCATAAGTCTCAGACTGTGTGCCTAGGACGGTCCTGGTTTATGCCTGTTGTCCCTGCAAAATTATTAATGGTACCCCCCTTTCATTCTTATAAAACATCCCAGTTTGGACTATAAATAAATAGTTACTGTACTTCAATGTCAGTATTAAGCTGCCTTTTATTTCTCTACCCGAAGTGATGTTATAAGTTGAATTGCGTTCCCCCAAAAGATGTTGAAGACCTAACCCTTGTACCTGTGAAAGTGACCTTATTGGGAAATTAGGGTCTTTGTAGATGACCAGCTTAAGATGAGGTCATCTGGGTGGACCCACATCCAATATGACGGGTGTCCTTATAAAAAGGGGAAGTTGGGACAGAGACAAACGTGCACACTGGGAGAATGCCATGTGACGACAGAGGCAGAGATTGGGGTGACCTTCTACAAGCAAGGGGTGCCAAAGATGGCCGGCAAACCACCAGAAGCTAAGGGAGAGGCCTGGGGCAGCACCTTCCTTGTGGTCCTCAGAAGGAACCAACCCTGGGGACACCTTGATCTCGGACTTCCAGCCTCCAGAACTGTGAGCCAATCCACTTCTGCTGTTCTACGCCATCCATCCGTGGTATGTTGTTATGGCAGCTCTTGCAAACGAATTCAAGTGGGTACTGGTTTCAAAGCATCTGAAAACCCTTTCATTGTTCTTCGTGTTTACAGTTCATAGACTTGAGCTGTCTTGGTGGCAAAGGCTGGATGCAGCTCTAGGCTGAGAAGTTGGTCAGTGAACAAGCACCGATTTCTCAGGGCGAGGTGCTGGGGAGACGGTGAGGGAGACAGACCTGGTTCCTGGCCTCTGGGAGCCAGCAGTTTGGTGGCGAGGGAGGCAGCACGGATGACCTTGTACTTGATTAGTTAGCTATGAATATCTATCGAGTGTGCAGAGGTGGGGAGGAGGCACATCCCTGGGGGCGGCACCCCAACCCAACCTGGGCTGGAAAGAAAAAGGCTCCCTGAGAAAGGGACATCTGAGCTGACCTGCGAAGCAAGGTTACTTGGATAAAAAAATGAGGGGAGGGGAGCACACGTGAAGGCTCTTGGGCAAGAGGGATCAAGAAATGTACCCCGCATGTCCAGAGAAATCCACCAGCAGGAGCAGAGAGAGGACCCGCGGGATGGCTAAGCTGTTCTTCATCTCAGCATTCACCACCTCATCCATCACAGATTTAAGGCACACTTACCTGTACCAGACCCCAAGCTAGGGGCTGGGGGGTTCCAGTGGCAGAGCCCAACATGTGAACGGCCAACCAAGCTGTGGACGGCCCAGGGCTGGGGAAGAGGTGGGAACAGCCGGAGGGAACAAAGCCAAGACTTCGGTCAGGAGAGCTCAGAGCAGTGGAGGAGGCTGCCTCTGAGATGAATCTTCAGGAAAAGCTTCATGCAGTGGCTAGAAGCAGAGATGGGAGAAACCGAAAATGTTAATCCCGGGTTCAGAAGAGGAGGACCCTTTGGTCCTGGATCTCTCTGGCCAGTAGTTTTCAGGTGACTGAACTTGGAAAGGTCACATGTCACGTCCAGAAACACTAATCCTTTCTAAGTGTAGAATTTGGGTCGCTGCTTGTCTAGGTTACATTCAGGGACATGGCAGGACATTTCAGAACATTCCACAGAGCACCTTTGCGACGGTTCCTTGTCCCTGAGGCCTCATGCCCCACATCCTTGGACCCGGATTCCCAGGATGTATGATGGACGCCATCTTGAATTTAGGTTTTCATCCCCTTGGCCAGTCTGAGGAAATAACTGAATCTATAGACTCAGTCCACACTGTGCCTGTATGTTTGAACTCTTAGCTTTGGCAGTTCTAGTGCAGCCCAATCAAAAGGGGTCATTGAGAGTGCCATTTTCAAGGTGGATTTCTAGATTGGATATTAAAGGCGCTGTTTGTCTTCTCTAGTTGACTCCAATTATCTGTTTCTGGTGGGCCCAGGACAAAAAGTTTTGGTAAAGCAGAACTGGGCTCCAATTTTGTAGGCATGGTATTTATTATGTAAGCGTACAGGTCTGTATTTCAAAATGAAAAAAACAGTAATAATTAAAGTTTCTCTAGGCTCCTCATGTCCAAACCACTCTTGCAAAACCACCTTTGGATGAGCTTTAAGTGTCAAAAATCAGAAAAATGTGGATTTAATTTCCTTTAATTTAATTTCCCAGGGGGACAAGGGGTGGTGGAGCTTGGCAGCCAGCTTCTTAGGGTTTGCCAAACCCCAAACATCTCACACTCTGTGACAGCCGTCCTGCTGGTCCCCAGCAGTCTCTTCTGGCCGGTCCAGCCGCTGCATTTCTTGCTGTACCATCTAGGTTTTCTCTAACCATTAGGCCGTTCTCTTGGTCCATTTTAGCTGCCAGAAGGATGCTGTTAACAACACCCACATGCTTAATAGGACTTTGGAAGAGGGACCAATCCTGCAATGAGGTGTCAGTTTGGCTCTGGTCTTATCTGGACCAACAGGCCATCTTTGCAGCCATTACTGTGATTTTAAACTCCAAAGCAACTGTGAGGGAGGTTTTCCAGCTTGGTTTCTGGATGGGAAAATATTTTGCTTTTATGGAGGATGACGGTATCAGGTCCCAAATGTATTAGGTTTCCCTATCATCCAAAACTTACACATATCATGTAAAACATGTACATACTCTGCAAAGACCACAGCCATTCTAACATTAGGCTCCATGGTAAATATGAGCCCACAGACCTCCCGGGGAAATAAAGAATTTTCCAACCTTCAGGGAGAGGAGCCCCACAGTCCAGTAGGTCTGATGTCTCCCTGAAACCCCCAGATCCTGGCCTACTAATTTAACAGTGAAGATGTGCTGACAAGGTCTGTGTTATTTTTCTTTCTTGATATTAATGCCTCTCTTTTTCCTCCTATATGTTCTATGTCCAACAGTCTCTTTTGCCTAAAATAATAATAAACATTAAATGTAAAAGCCAAATCGAACCTTTAAAAAGTACCTTTTTGCATCCAAAACAACTAATGCTTTGGTGCCTGCTACGTGTCATGTACGTACATATGCTGACTCTTTTGTTACCCCCATCTTCCCAGAGAGGCATTGGAGGCAGCCCTGGAGAGACTCGAGTAACCTACAAATCACACAGCCAGCAAGTAACAAAGCTAGAGCTTGGCCTTGGGCTGTTGGGCTCCAGAAATGGGCATTCTGTCAGTACTCATGCTGCCTTTTACTCCATTGTGATGGTTCATTTTATGCGTCAACCTGACTGGCCCACAGGGTGCGCAGACATTTGGTCAAACTCTATTCTTGAGTGTTTCTGAGAGGGTGTTTTTGCATGAGATCAACATTTAAATTGGTAGACCTAGTAAGAAAATTGCCCTCTCCGGTAGGAATATGCCTCATCCAATCAGCTGAAGGCCTGAATAGAACAAAGAGGCTGATCCTCCTCTGAGTAAGACGGAACTCCTCCTGCCTGACTGCTTGAGCTGGGACATCAGCTCTGTCCTGCCTTTGGACTTGAACTGAAACATCAACTCTTCCTGGGTATTGACCCCACCGGCCTTTAGGCTGGAACTTCACCACTGGCTCTCCTGGTTCTCAGGCCTTTGGACTTACACTAGAGCTACACCATGGGCATTCTTGGGTCTCCAGCTTGCCAACTCAGCCTGCAGGTCTTGGGACTTGTCAGCCTCTATAATCACAGGAGTCAATTCCTTATAATAAGTCTCTCTCTCCATCTCCATCTCTTTCTCTATCTCTATATCATCTTGGTTCTATTTTTCTGGAGGACCCGAATCTACTCATTTCTTATTTGATCTAACAAACAATCCTGTGAGGTGCGTGGGTCAGGTACTGTCACCTGGAAAGTGAACATGAGTGCATGCAGGTTCACACTTACACACACACACGTACGCAACACACTTCACATGTACTTTGGGACACAGATCAGAATCCAGGTCTGCTCATGCCTTTTCAGTGCTTCATCTCCAAGGCATCCACCTAGCAGCCATGGATGGCAAAGCTGGGTCACTTAGAGTCATTTATCTCCTGACTTGTGACACCAAGTCCTCTTTTACACAGAAAGATCTGCCTCTGAGTACTGGCCTTACAAAGGAGCCACTGCAACTTTTTTTTTTTTTTTTTTTGTGGTACGCAGGCCTCTCACTGTTGTAGCCTCTCCCTTTGTGGAGCACAGGCTCCGGACGCGCAGGCCCAGCGCCCATGGCTCACGGGCTAAGCTGCTCCGCAGCATGTGGGATCTTCCCGGTCCGGGGCACGAACCCATGTCCCCTGCATCGGCAGGCGGACTCTCAACCACTGCGCCACCAGGGAAGCCCCACTGCAACTTTTCTGTTCTTCAAATTCCACATTGTAAATTCCAGCTACAGAAAACAGTGCAACAGGGGAGGAATCACACTTCCCAACTTCCCACCTGGACACACGCAGTAAATACAGGGAAAGGATGCTGGAGAATAAAATTACTCTCTGAAAAACTGAGTCCCAAGTGGGACATGGATATCTGACCAGTAGAATTTCTGTGTAGGCGAGGACAAACTCTCATTGTCTTTGTTAGTGGATGTAATCTCCAAGGCCATTCAATGTATCATAGCCTTGATACCACTGGCACTTAGTGAGTACTCAGTCCGATCTCTCTCAAGGCTTTCTGTTTTATCAAGCCACCCTTGTCTCAGAGTGAGGGAGAACTCGGGTTCTGCCCCCGACCCCTCTTGCCTTTACAACGTCCGTGCTGGCAGTTGAGCTGTTAAACTTAGAAGATGTATCCTGACTGTTCATTGAAGGGAACATTGGTGAAGGAGTGTTTAAACATCTTCAACTGCTCTTATCAAGTGGTCAAAAGTTCAGGAGGCAGCAGCTGTGGCCTTTGCCTGCTGTTTCTAAGTAGCAGAGGGGAATTCTGTTCTGGGCTTCAGCAGGCACAAGATCCCCGCACAATCCTCTGACCCTCCCCCTTTCTCCAGCCTCCCATCCCAGGCATGTTTGTGTTGACACTTCTGCAGGAAATGGATGGGGGAATGGTGCACCCCCGTGAGGCGTGCAACTCCCCTCACACACCTACCTCTGGTTCTGCAGGAGCCGAGAGGCTGGTGGCAGAGCAGGATGGCTGGGAAGGAAGGGCTGGGACTGATACTGCGAAGATGGGAGAGCAGGTGGGACCTGGTGCCTGCAAGCAGGGAGCTTTGGTTTGAATTCATGACACCTGGCAAGTATGCACCTGGGGACAATGAATGCAGGAATCCCTGGACAGAATAAGTGGATGGGATTCAGTTTGGCCAAGAGGACAGAAGAAAGTTCTCATCCTTTGAGAACCTCTGTCTCTCCCAACCCCTTAGTCCTAGAACAGTATCATTTTCAAAAGGTCTGGTTTGGGCTTCATACCGGGAACTAGTTGCTGTGAGCAGCAAAGAAGAAAAGAGCATTTTCCATTTACAAAATGAGCCTCAAACTCTAGTTCTGCCTGAAGCCCAAAGCTCCTGACTTCCACCAGCTTCCCTCTAATGAATAATGGGTAGTTTTTCATACTTTGAAAATCGCTGCTTTTTTCTCTGCCAGTTTAGTAAGCTCTCGTAAGGGGGGTTGAACAAGAAAAGCTGTCTCATGGAAGTGGTTTTATTTCCATGATACTCACATACAAGCTTGCTTTCAGAGTGACTCAAATGTGCTGGACAATGTACTCTGAATTGAGGGGGAAATGGAGACGACTGAAACATTTGCTTTGAGGGAAGAAACCAAGCAAAGAGATCTATTCATTCACATTGACCTTGGAGATAGATATCAAGTAATGCTGTTGTTCCGCCCTAATTATTTGCTGAGGGGCAAGCAGGGCTCCTGTTCCATGTGTTGTTGCTGTGATTCTCTCCCACAGGGAGCCTCAATGTCAGATGCTGTTCCTAAGCTGGCCGGGATGGTCCTGGCACTGCCTGGTCACATTCCATCTCGGCAGAGTTGTCCTTCAAGCCAGCCAGCCCTGATGTCATTGGGAACAGCACAGAATAACATATACCTGGCTGTATAAAACTGGTGGCTTTCTACCTGGTTCTCTTCTGGAATATTTGCAGCCTGCAAAGGGGTCTGATTGCACACTGGATGAACCTAGGTGGCCTTTAAAAATATTGATTCAAATTGAAATCACCTAAAAGAAAATTCAGATGCCTAGCCCCACCTCAGATCAATGGAATAGAATCACCTGGGAATGGGGCCTGGGCATGAGCACTTCAAAAACCTTCTCAGGTGGAGGCTTGTAAGGTGCCAGGGCTTAGAACTCCTGAGCTTGAGACATGGAAGCTGTCTCTCGACTGTGTTTCCTGGGATCCTGGGTCTCTTGTCTCTGCAGGTGGTGCTGTGATATCCATCAGTGTGGCATAAGGGCCACTAAAGCATGCTCATGTCCCTGGGATGGGGCTTCACTGTTTTCAGGTCCTGTTAGGGAAACAGGCACTGTGACGGCTAAGCCCACCTGGCAGGGGACACACACACACACACACACACACACACACACACACTCACACTCTTCCCAGGTTGAAAGGTCCCACATTGGTCACCTGGCTGGAAATGCAGGTTATCCAGTAACCATGGGAACTGCACTCTTGTGACCTCAACCTGTAATCTAGGGAATGTTTCTCACCCATATTCTGGTTTCTCATTGATGAAAAGGGTACTTATGTACTCTGCAAACTCAAAGCATACATAGAAAGCTTGTGTGGCTATCTTAGGATCCAGCAAAGTAGGCTTCAGGATAAGGGGTATAGACAGAGGTAAGGCCCCCCAAAGCTCCCTTCCCATCCCCCTTTACCCACCCCACCCCACCCTCACTGCTTTGGCACTGGGTCCTTCAGACCCTGCGGTTCAGCTGCATCCACAGGAACAGGGATCTGGGTAGGGGCGCCTGGGGCCACCCCTCTGACTGTGCCCCCCAGGACCTCTGACATGTCATCGCCTCCCCAGACCCCGCAGCTCCTGCTTGCATGGCCCCGCTGCTCTGGATTCCTTCTCCCGCTTTTTCTCCCTCCTCTCATCCTCCAGGCCCTTGGCATCATCTCATCCAGGGGTTCAGCTTTTACAAAAGCAGGGAAGAATCTTTTCAGCTGGCCCATATCCCCGAAGCCAGGAAGCGTGAAGCTTGGCTACCAGCTGGAAATGGGTGTGTGTGGGAAAGAAGGGAACCAGGCTCAAATTCGTATTTTAACAGCCGATCCTGCTGTAATGTCGTGCCGCTGTCCCCAGGTGCCCACCAGCGGCGCTCATGGTTTCTGCTCTGGGCTCTTCCAGTCTCTGGGTCTCTGTTTGGACAAGAACTGCAGAGGTGATTGAGTTTCTTATCCACCCTGCCCCCAGCCCGCTCAACTTTAACCTGTTTAAGGCAGCCCTCACTTTTCCCAGGGACCACCCAGCTCACTCAGAAACTTCCTGTTGAATTGAGCAGAACTGAGTTATTCCCTCTGCAGCAGTGTATGGGTGTAGATATGACTTGGGGACCAAATCCCCACTGGAGATGTTTGGTCTTGACCCTTCTCTGCTAAGGGAAGAGAGCTGATCTTACTCAACAGTACAGATGTATTCTGTCTTATGATGAAATTGCAATGCTGGGGCGACTAGGAACTCACTACTCAAAGTGAGTTCTGTGGACCAACAGCACTGCACCATCTGAGAGCTTCTTAGAGGTGGAGATTCTCAGCTGACCCCAATCCTGTCGCATAAGAACCTGGATTTTAATAAGATCCCGGGTAATTTGCACACACATTAAAATGTAAGAAGCAGTGCTCCAGAGCATTCAGGTCACATTGATAAGAATGGAAACAAGATGCTTCCGTTGTTTAAAAACATTTTTCACAATTAGGAAAAACAGTCATGAAGAAATTTTGCTTATTAAAGTAGCAAAGATTCAAAATAGAAAGAAATTATACCAATATCTTTGTTACTTTTGTTACCAGTACCTTCACTGGGAAGTTTTAGAACAATCCACAGAATTGTTCTTCAAGGGAACAATTTCATTTCTGTGACTTGATCTTGTTAAAATTTAGGTTGTCATGTAGCTTCAAGAATATAGCAAAAAGGGGGCTTCCCTGGTGGCGCAGTGGTTGAGAGTCCATCTGCCGATGCAGGGGACACGGGTTCGTGCCCTGGTCCGGGAGGGTCCCACATGCCGCGGAGCGGCTGGGCCCGTGAGCCATGGCCGCTGAGCCTGCGCGTCCGGAGCCTGGGGAGAGGCCACAACCGTGAGAGGCCCGCGTACAGCAAAAAAAAACCCAAAACAAACAAACAAAAAATAGCAAAAAGGATTTTCAGACAACGGTTTAGTTGTTGTTCTCATCTTCTTCCATAGTAACAGAACCCCAGTTTTGGGGGGAGGAGTGAGGTGCTTAGCTAAAAATGTTTTCTGGACTCTTTGCAAATAGAGGTGGACAATGAAATGTAAGCAGACATCATTCAGAGGCATCTCTAGGAAAGCTCTTTATGAGGGGAATCAACTCGGTTGCCAGCCCCCTTCTGACCTATGACTTCTGCCCCCCTCCCCCCTTTTATCTTGCCTGGAGCTCTGATCGGATTTTGGAGACCCATTACCCACTAACCTGATGTCAGCACTTCCTCCTTCCAGATTTGTCGTTATATGAGGGAAAAAATCCGACTTTGTTTAAGTTGTGGTGTCTCAGGAATGTGATATTTGCATCTGAACAGAACTCCTAACTTACATGCAACCTAACTGTCCAAAAAGAGAGCTTTGGTTAATACATTATCATTTATCCACACAATGAAGTGCCATATGACAATATCATGTTGAACTGTGGTTTCAAATTATTTCTAGTAGTGCACACCTCCTCCTTTTCATATTCAGTCTTTCATAGGATCCTAGTATACAGAACTGAGAAAAGTAGACTCTTCTGGGGGAACCGAGGGTGGGAGCTCATATCTTCTCTTCGACCTGCAAAATCTACTCTCCTTTCTGTGCGGCCCTGAAGCGCCTTCCCTGGACTCTAGCATTTGAAAACCGTTGTTATAGTTATTTCTTTATCTACATGAAAAAAATACGAGGTCTTGTTAAACAAAGAAAACAGTTTACCGATCAAATCATGGTATGATCCAATTTCATATTTAAAATATACTTTATATTTATATA
>RJWK010002493.1:35514-70094 GCA_004363435.1 Platanista minor | reverse complement strand
CCTGTGCTCCGCAATGGGAGAGGCCACAGCAGTGAGAGGCCCGCGTACCGCAAAAAACATAAAAATAAAAAAAATTAAAAAAATAAAATAAAATGTCTTCAGTGAGGGCTTCCCTGGTGGTGCAGTGGTTGAGAGTCCGCCTGCCGATGCAGGGGACGCGGGTTCGTGCCCCGGTCCGGGAAGATCCCACATGCCACGGAGCGGCTGGGCCCGTGAGCCATGGCCGCTGAGCCTGCGCGTCCGGAGCCTGTGCTCCGCAACGGGAGAGGCCACAACAGTGAGAGGTCTGTGTACCGCAAAAAATAAAAAATAAAAAAATGTCTTCAATGAAACTAGAATGGAAATGAAAACGTTGGCAGGCCTGTCTCAGAAAATTACTTTTTTGAGTCGTTGGGAGGGGGGAGATGGTACCTAGTATAATGGCTAACATTAAAAAAAAAAGAGGGATGTCCCACATTAACAGTTACATAACTCGAGAGAACTCATTATAATTGTAACTAAGAGTTTGGGGAAAACATTTTGGTGGCACTGTGATGTACCACCCAGATCCCTCTTCAGTTAAGGCTTGAATCAACTGTTGCCAACGTGGATAGGAGACAGCTTTCAGCTGCCAGCCCCTTCACCTCACCCAAGGTCACACCTGCTGGGGTGGCATCACAGCAAATGATTAATGGATGCAGGAGTAGAAAGTCCAGTCACTGTGTCTGGGTCAGGTAAATCTGGAGTCAGGTTAGCCTCTGAGCACCCTATGGGATCAGCCGAGGTTACTCTTGAGTTTGCACCACAACTCAGCTTGATGCTTCTGCCAGTCCTGCTTCCTTTCTTTCTTTTCCACTCTGTAATAAATATCTAGTAGGCCCTAACTTCCATTTCAGAGTATGTGTAACAGAGAACTCGGCCTGCCACAGCCATCCAGGCTAGATGGGGTTCACACATCATAGCAATAAGACTCTCAAAAAGATAATGTCTTCTAGAGGGTTCCTTGGTTTTGTTTCTGTGGGTTTTTTTTTTTTAAGTTTTTAAAGCTAAATTATCTGTTGTTTTGAATACTTTAAGTCAGATTTGCTCTTAATTGGTTTTGACTATTTTATATGTTTTTATGTAAGGAAATCTGCTACTTAAAAAATCAAAACTTTGCCCATTGAGTTTGCCTGTGAAGATGAAGTATGTTACTGATAGTGGGTCAAAAATTATCAAGTCATCTTAAGGAAATCCTTTTCTATAAACCCTAACCCTAAACACTGTCACACTGAAATAGATTATTTTTCTCATCAGTTCCTAATTAAATTCTAGGATGGGTAAGAATGTGTTCTCATCATATTTCTTGTGTTAAGGTTTTTGCCTCTGAGCCCTCTCTTTGACATAGTTCCTATCATAGCATCTTTAGATGAGTACACAGTGACTGGGGATACACATTTACTTCTCCACCACATCTGGATGAATCCTGGATAAATCCCACTCCCTGATTTTTTTTCTTATATGTCCTATCTATTTATTGCTGCTGGAATAAAAACAAAGCAAAACCAAAATTACATGGGAATGTCAGTCACCATGAAATCCATTTTCTAATGACTGTTACCTTCTCAAAGTTGTTAGTTAACACTTTTGTTTCAGTCGGCTGACTTCTACTCTCTTTGGTGACTCTTGGAAGCTTTAATTTTCCCTCATGCTTCCTATAAATTATTGCTTTTTCCTTCTCAGGAAGCAGCTGTACCTTCTATTTCACTGTAAAATACGGTCTATGAATGTCCCATGTCCTCCATCCATAGCCATCCCCCTCCCTAGTATTAGAGGCTTGGGATGTTCCTCTCTGTTAAATGCAAAATGGTTCACCTGTGTTCTTGTCCAAAATTTTGTTACGGTATTTACCCCTGCATCTTTGTGATGGTGTGCAAACACGATAGGTTTCTTATTCTTGCAAACTCTGTTCCTCATCTTTCCTCTACCTCTTACTAGATATTGATAACACCCAAGATACTGGCAGGGGTTACATAGCAAGGATGATGGTGTGCAGCCAGTGACTGCAGCAGAATTCACTGGACAGTTTGACATGACAGTGACAAGGAAGCCAAAAACAAGTGGAAGATAACTTATATGTTTGTAGCCTACTTGCAAACTGGTGTTTTGAATCAACACACGAGATGGCTGGCATTCAGATGTGCAGCGTATTCCTATGCGTAATTCCCAGGACATTAATTTGTACACAGGAGTGATATTATTAGGGTAAATATAAATATCCTCCAATGTTTAATTATATCTTTCTCAAACACTGCTACTTTATACTTAATAATGAATTATTTGCACCAAACTTGGTATTGATCACATAGGAGTTCTACGTACAACATTGGGATGAGAACCATTGATCCAGACCAGTGGTTCTCAGTGTGTGATCAGCAGCATAGACGTCACCTGGGAACTTGTTAGAGATGCAAATTTCATGCTGTACCCCAAACACACTGAACCAGAAAGTCCGGAACATAAGGCGACAATCTGACGTACCCTAAAGGTTGACAACCACTGATCTAGGTGCTAGAACAATATTGTTAAAGAAAACACTGAATTGCAAAGTCACGGTGGCAGGGTTAAAGTTGGGCCTAGAATATCTTTTTCCTAACTAAGTGATCTTGGGTGGCACAGTCTAGATAAATACTGCCTTGCACGCAGTCATTAATCAAATATATGTCAGTTGAATGACATAACTCAGATGATTCATTATTTCTTTTTTTCTTGTAACTAATATTTTTGAATTTTCATCTACTTGAAAAGAGAAAGTAGCAAACATTCGGTTGTATTCAACTGACATTTTCTTTGCCCCAACACAAGTCAGTATATAGACAATAGACAATATATACTTTTCTATGTGTAGACATTTTAAGTGTATCTTTATTCTTATGGAGACAGAAGCACTGAGGGGAAGTTAACAATATACACACCAATACCAATATTCATATCCTAGACTTGCACATACTTGCCACAAGGCCCTGAGACTTAAAGCCTGAATGCCTTCATCCGTGATTATAATTATAAAAACACTCTCTACAGAAGAAGAAACAGAGGCTTAAATTCAATAACTAACATATCCAAAGTGACACAGATAGTGACAGAGCTGAAATGGAAACCTGGTAAGTGTGATACCATGCTCATAGCCACTGTCTGTTATGACCCTAATAGAACTTATCTCATAAATTAAATAAGATAATATGCAGAAAGATTTTGATATCTTTAACCACTGGTAGTATTAGTATCATTGTTATTACTCCTAGGCCCACATGAGGAAGTCCCAAGGATTTCCACTAACTGGTTGCCTTGATACACTATAGCTCTGCATACCCCCTCCTGGAGCTATTACATACTTTCTTTTCCTCTGCTTTCCCCATTCAGAGAAGCCCTTGCCCCACTACAAAATGATGGAAAGGAATATAGCAGAAGCCATTATTTCCTGGCCTCTAAAACTATAATCACATCTCTCTCTCCATCTCTCTCTTTTAAAATTAAATAATATCATTAGGGTCAATGGCATTATTTGTTTTATAATGCAGGCATATCCAGGGCATCTCTAGCTATTAGAGAGAGCACAATTTCAATGAAAAATTTACTATCACTCGACTTAGAAACAACCTGTGAGCTTCAATGCAATTTTCATATTTAACTTTCAGTAATAAATTACTAGCTGTGATCCTGCCACTTAGTGAAAGATTATTATGCTCCTGACACTGTGATATATTCATTTTATATATCTTACCGACTGCACTGTTAGCTAGGTATTTTTATCCTCAGTTTGTAGATGAGAAGCCTGAATATTAAAAATATTAAGTAATTTCTACAAGGTTATCCAGCTAATGAATGTGAGGGTCAGGACTTAAACTGAGGTCTATATAACATCAAATCTGAGGCTTTTAATCACTTCCTCCTAAGCAACTGAGGTGGTTTAGCAAAATTCAAACGACACACACTGTGAAAGTGTGTCATCACTCTAATACTTTTCTCAAATGCTTTTAACGATAACGTGCCATCAACTAGAAGATTCCATCTGCCTTGGGTAATTTACTGTAAAACCAATCAGATTTGAGCCTGAAATATGATCTTTTTGTTAGTCAGCTCATCAACAATCAATTTTCAGGCACAAATTTTACCTAAAGCAGAAGTTTTGCAAACAGAAGTAATATGCATTTCCTTTTGATGTTTTTGTTTTACTCTACAACTTTGTTGACAGGTTATGTCAGTGAAAGTACCAGGAAGATAATTCAAATCAAAGAGAGGTTGATTCCAGAAGGAGCCACATCAATTATTTAATTCTGCCTTTTCATTGTTACTGTTGTCAGGTATCTGGCACTGCAGGAAAAAATATTTCCAGCCATTTCAGGCAATGGGCCTTAGAAAGAGGCAATGCTGCAAACGAAGAGGATTATTAAACATGAGAAATCTCTAATGCTAACATTATTCAAAGAAGACAAATGTTTATTTTAAAATATTTGTGTGTTTCCTCAAAAAAATGGAACTACCATCTGATCCAGCATCCCCACTTGTGGGTATATATTCCAAGGAAATGAAGAGAGGATATCAGAGAGATGTCCACATGCCCATGTTCATTGCAGCATTGTTCACAATAGCAAAGATATGGAAACAACCCAAGTATCCATCAATGCATGAATGGATAAAGAAGATACACACACACACACACACACACACACACACACACACACACACACTAGAATACTATTCAGCCATGAGAAAGAAGGAAATCCTGCCATTTGTGACAACATGGATGTGCCCTGAGGGGATTAGGCTAGGTGAAATAAGCCAGACAGAGAAAGACAAATACTGGATGGTCTCACTTATATGTGGAATCTTAAGAAAAGTCAAAGTCATAGAAATAGAAAGAAGAAAAGTGGTTGATAAGGGCTGGGATGTGTGGGTAGGGAAAATAGTGAGAGGTTGCTTAAAGGGTACAAACTTTCAGCTATGAGATGAATAAGATCTGAAGATCTAAGGTATAACATGGTGGCAATAGTTGACAAAACTGTATTGTATAGATGAAATTGCTAAGAGGGTAGAACTTAAATGTTCTCATTAGAAAGAAAAAAGGGGCTTCCCTGGTGGCACAGTGGTTGAGAGTCCACCTGCCGATGCAGGGGACACGGGTTCGTGCCCTGGTCCGGGAAGATCCCACATGCCGCGGAGCGGCTGGGCCCGTGAGCCATGGCCGCTGAGCCTGCGCGTCCGGAGCCTGTGCTCCGCAACGGGAGAGGCCACAACAGTGAGAGGCCCGTATCAAATCACCACAACGTACATTTTAAATATCTTACAGTTTTATTTGTCAGTTATACTTCAACCAAGTTGAAAAAATATTTAGACAGTTGCAAGTATGAATTTGATTGGTATCTGAAAGTTAATAATTGCAAGGATTAACTTCATAAGAAAAATATTTTAATGTGATTCTTTAGACACTTTTCTATTGGTGTCCCGCTAAGAATAAGGACCTCCTTCACATATACCTTCCCTTCCCGTCCTTCCGTGTCTTCCCCCGATGTTGATAATTATTTTAGTATTAGGTTGAATCATATGAAGTAGTCATTTTTTATTAAAAAAATCATCACATATAGGCAGTTTCATATGGTTCAAACTATTTTATATTTTAGAAATAATATTTATAAATCTATATTTAATAAATATTCATATATTTAAATACTGTTCATAAATAATAATATTCATAAATTTATATTTAATGTTCTGTTTTCATTTTAACTTTCACCTCCTGACTTCAGTGAGCTATAAACTTAATTATACATTTTCAACTTTGTAACATTTCCAGTAGGTTCTGTCACCAAAGTTGGCCCTCCATCTTTTGTCAAAGTTTGATGCTATGGTTGAAAACCATTAAGATTCATTTGCATTATAATAACTATATGAATATCATTCATTACAGAGTTGAGTATTGGCCTGGGAATCTATTTTTCTACTCAAAAAAATTGTTTGTTTGTTTTTTGCTACTCAAGTAATTAATTCATCTTGAATCTGGAATTCAAGACAGACTCACCTAATTCTAATCACCATAAAAGTAAAAATTTTATATCAGTGGCTCGAGATGATGCATTGTAAATACTTTTGGAATGATGCAAAATAAAATGAAAAATAGTTCAAATTGAGCTTAATTGTATATAAGGACAGGTGATTTACAGATGATCATAATAAGCACATGTGCATTTAATCAAAAATATACAAGAAAAATTTTATATTATGCTACACCTGTATGTCAACAGAAATAAGAATGGCCTAGGAGTGAGCAGACAGATGGGGACAGTATGACTGAGATACCCATTTACATGACACTATAACTAGAAGCAAGAGAAGAAGGCAATAAGCTGGTTTTCTTTGCTGTGAGGATTTGAGTAAATCACTTGTTTTCTCTATGCTTTATTTTTTTCCTTTTTAAAAAGAAAGGTGCTATGGGCTTCCCTAGTGGCGCAGTGGTTGAGAGTCCACCTGCCGATGCAGGGGACGTGGGTTCTTGCCCCGCCGGTCCGGGAAGATCCCACATGCCGCAGAGCGGCTAGGCCCGTGAGCCATGGCCGCTGGGCCTGCGCTTCCGGAGCCTGTGTTCCGCAACGGGAGAAGCCACAAAAGTGAGAGGCCCACGTATTAAAAAAAAAAAAAAAAAAAAAAGGTGCTATAAAAGAAGAAAAATGATACACTGGATTTCATCAAACTTAAAACTTTCACTCTGCAAATTATTTGTTTAAGAGATGAAATGACAAGCCACAGACGTGAAGAAAATACTTGCAAACCACATCAGATAAATGACTAGTATATAGATATTTAAAGTACTCTCAAATCTCAACCTTGAAAAACAAAACAAGAACAAAAACACATTAGATAATGCACAAAAGACATAAAGAGACATTCCATGGAAGATTATATACAGATGCAAATAAGCACATATAATTATGTCTGATATTAGCCATTGGAGAAATGCAAATTAATGCCACAATGAGATATCACTACTAGAAGAATGGCTGAATTTTAGGATAAAAAGATAGTAATGGCACTTAAGTACAGATGTCACCTTATCCTACGTTCCCACATCCTTTGGCGGTTAAGGATCTGGAGAAACTGTATCATTCATACATTGCTGCTAAGTGTGCACAATGGTACAGTCACTCAGAAAGATAGTTTAGCAGTTTCTTAAAAAAATAAACATTCAACTAGCATATGACTCAACAATTACACTCTGGGCATGTATCCCAGATAAATGAAGACTTATGTTCACACAAAAAACTGTACACAAATGTTTATAGCAGTGTTGTCGGTTATGGTAACAACCTGAAAATAATCCAGATGTTAAGTAGAGTGTGGTTTATCCACACTATGGGCTACTACTCATCAATAAAAAGGAAAAAAAACTATTGATACACACAATACAATGCATCTCAAGAGCATTAATACTGAGTGAAAGAAGCCAGTCTCCAATGGTCAAATACTGTACGATTTCAGTTATCTTACATCCTCAAAATGACAAAAAATAGTGATGCAAAACAAATGAATGGTTCCTAGTGGTTAGAGATGGTGTCTATCAAAAAAACACACAGACACACACAAGTTAAAATATAAATCAAGAGGCAGACCTTGGAACAGTCCTGTTTAAAATAGACTTGAAAAGGAAAAAAAGATAAAGATTTGGTGAGTCTTCCTAAAATTGAGATTGATAAATATGGATCATAACTAAAAAGGAAGGAATAAGGACACTGTTTTCCCAGACATTGTACAACTGGATTTAAATCCAGTCCCTAAAAAGTTAGTACTTTAGTAAATATTATAAAACCTGAAAAGGCTTGGAAACATGATGTCATACCTGCTAAAACTGATAAACAGAAAACTAGAGACTGTTCAGTAATTCATGTGGGTACACTGAGAAAATGCTTCAGATTTCAAACTTGCATCATGTTATAGCATAATTGCTAAGAAACTATGTTGTAGAATTTGTCAGGTTTGGGTTTAATTCAGGGCCATACTACATAATAATTGTGTGACCTGGGAAAGCTGTTTAATCAACCTAAGCCTTTATTTTCCTCATCTATAAAATGGGGATGATGATAGTTGTCCTGAGGCTAATAATATAAGGCAGGCAAACCAATCAGCCTAGGGCCTGCCATAGCCTAATCACTCACTAAATGTGAACTCATGTTACTTTGCTATTATTTTCAGAAAAAAAGTTGGAAAACTTCATTCTAGCCACTATCAGAGCACCTTAAACTTCCCGTACTCCCAGAATCATTAAAAGCCATCTAGTTATTTAGCATGATAATTGTGTATTTGGGGAACTGCAGTGTGACTTTAAGCTCCAATGAGATACCACAAAGCAAGAGACCAGAAGATTTAAAGAAAAACTGTATTCGTCGTGTCGCTCTTCACAAAACACTTCAGAAAATTGAACCCGTATGGTTAAAGTCTGAGCAACTTCATGGCTCAAAGAGGATTTCAGTCCTGACGGTTTGTAATTATGCAGTTACAGAATTGTGTCTCAAAACTGATATTTATAAAAAATATATATATTTACAGTATAAATTTTTTTGGCCTTCAATAGAAAAATCTTTACTATACAAACTGCAATCATGGCAGCATCCATGGAGCATAACGGCAGACAGAGATAACAGTAAAGGGGGCTGGGGGAGATAGGAATATATGAAAGGGAGAGGTATTCAGGTTCCTGAATTCTGCCTTTGTCCACACCATTCTTGTTTGTAAGAGCACTTGGTCTTACTACAGGGCATGTCAAAACATACAGAGGTGGATGGGCCTTGAGGTCTTCACCAAGAAGACCAGAAGTAGAGCATGGTAGACCCCTCCAATTTTGCACCCCACCTCCCATTCCATAATTTATGTAAATGCAGATCCAGTTAGGAGACAACTGATCTTGAAGTCCTTATTCAAGAACGCCTTCAGGTCTGTGAACAGCTGCTCTTGGTCATTAGTACTAATAAGAGAAAAGTGGCATGATGGCTTTCTGGCAAATCTACATGGTACGTAGAGAAAGAGAAAGTAGTACTCAGCGGTCACGAAGAAGTAAGGTCTAAAGTATCTGCTTTTTTACAGGTCTGTGGAGTAGAAATGAAGTGGTCCTCTGGGTTGGGTTTGAGACATCCTAAACATCTGGTCTTTCCTCAAGGACTGTCTTAGATAAAGGTTGTAACCCCAAGGTTCTCCAGATGACACCCCACAACTTTTGGGGAAGTCTGATTACCTTCCTCCAGATATATCAAGAGATTGACTGAAGTCCCATCACAGCCCACTGCATGGGCCTGGATTCCCACAGTCAGATGAAATCTACGGGCTTCCTGGGCAGAGGATTGGGTGTGCAGCTACGGAGTCTCAGGTCCTGGATAGGAAGGTAGCCCAGTGGACAAGTGAGCTCAGCAGTCCTCCAGCTTGTCCATTTGTTGTCCCAGCCAATATGAAAACTGTGTTTCATCCATACCATGAAATACTACTAAGGAATGAAAAGGAACAAACTATTGATAAACACAACTACTTGGATGAATCTAGGGTTGGTGGCCAAGAGGTTCCACTGGAAGGAAAGTCCAGCTTTAGGGTGGGTTCTCCTGAAGCTCAGAGATGGTGCACTTGTTGACCATGAGATGAACTCCTTTCCATGGTGGTAGATGTGGTGTTCAGGACCATGGTCACAACCATGGCATCAGACTGTGGGCTGAGGGACAGGTTAGGAATGTCAGATCAAAAAACAAATATGCATCTCACTTCTGGGACAGGACCAGCCAGATTAAATAGAATTTAATCTAACCCCTCACTCTCTTCTGAGCAAACATAATGGTCCTTTAGCCAGACCCTCCTCTATGGCCTCATCATACTTAAAGCCATTTATTAACCTGGAAGGGGCTGTGAAGAGAACTTAAGGTTCTCCATTCCTGGAAGGTTCATACTGACAACCTAACACTCACTTGTCAGTCTGGAGCTGAGACCATGCTGTGTTTGGACTTAATGATGGATCTGTACAGTCTATATTGGGACGATGGCATCTTCCTCATCCACTTCTGAATCCCTTTTGCACAGAATAAAACTACAATGTATATTTTTTCAAAAAAGACAATAGTGCACATCTCAGGGTAAACAAGGTCTGATTTGGATCATATGAACACAACTAGCAGATATGTTAATCAAATGCTGAATGATACTGATGAAAAATTCCGAGATAATATCTCATTGGTAGGTTCAGGTGATGTCTTAAGTTATATGAACTGGTTACTATAGTGTTGGGCACATCTGAAGAACACCATTAAGGAAATATTTCAGGCCTCAGGCAATTTTAGCAATAACAGTTATAACTAACAAAAACAGCAGTGAGCGATGACACTTTCCCAACCTTGTATAATGGATTTCGAATGGAGAAATGAAGATTACTCAGAAAACAACAGGCCTGAAAAAAAATCTCACCTCAGTGACAAAGAGGTCAAATTGCTACTGCATTATATTGCCTCTACTTTTTGTTCAGTTAATAGTCTTTGTTATTCAGTCTTTGTTATTCAGTAAGAAAGAGCTATTAGTTGGAACTTAATTACAATTGATTTGAGCCACATTAATATGCTTTTATTTCGAATTTATTATTTTATACAAAATAGCTTTAAAACGATTGTTTAAAATGGTTGTTCTAATGTCACAGACTTAGTCATTTTGCAAGAATAATGTTACTCCTGAGCTAATAAAAAAAAGCAGGTGAAACATTCTGAAACTCCTTTTCAGTTGCTATATTCATCTCTCTGTGGGTATAATTATGTATCTATACTATACCATATAAGAATAATTTCTTTCTTTTAAACATTTGACTCAATTTTTTGGCATTAAATTCAAAATATAAAAGAAGTACTTGTGTTTCTGACTATGACAGAATGGCATGTAGTGGACTAAATTTCCTTCTGATAACGTTTAGAAAAGCTGGGTAAATATAAACAAACAAGCAAATAAACAAAGCTCTGTCTAAAGAAGAGTTCTAATTATCATACTAAGTAAAGCAAGTCAGAGAAAGACAAATTTCATACGATATCACTTATATGTGGACTCTACAAAAATGATACAAATGAACTTATTTACAAAACAGAAACAGACTCACAGACTTAGAAAACAAACTTATGGTTACCAAAGGGGAAAGTTGGGCAGGGAGGGACAAATTAGGAGGTTGGGATTAACGTATACACACTGCTACATATAAGATAGATAATCAATAAGGACCTAGTGAATAGCACAAGGAACTCTACTCAGTACTCTGTAATAACCTATATTGGAAAAGAATCTAAAAATGAATGGATATATGTATATGTATAACTGAATCACTTTGCTGTTTACCTGAAACTAACACAGCACTGTAAATCAACTGTACTCCAATATAAAATAAATTAAAAAAAAATCAACTTAAAGAAAAAAAAAAGAGTTGCAGAGCTGACTAGGACTTGAGGAGCCAATATCTCAGTTAGGGAGAAACCACAGAGAGATGACCTGACCTTCTATAAACGACATTTCCCCTCAATGCATCTGCCAAGGCAAATACAAATTTCTCATGTCCTGGTAAGAAGGGAGACAGATGGAAGTGAGTCTCACACTCAGCAGCAATTTTCTCAAAGCATTTGTTAAAATCTTAAGCTTTGCAGGAAAATAAGTAAGACACTTATCAGAAAGCTGCTGAAATTTAGAGTATTCATCAACCTCGCAAAAATGCAGAGGAAAAATTCATATTCAGGAACCTTCAAGGAAAAGTGATCTATTAAATAGCCAAGGTTCTCAGACCCTGAGGTCTTATAACGTATCAGTGGGGTCAACCAGGGGTTTATGGGCTTGCAAAGTCTGAAATTAGCCTCTCATCAGCTTAGGTTCTGGTTGGATTAAGATGTTTACTCCCATTTTATCTGCCTTCCAGAGGATAAAGCTATTAAAAATATCCAGATTACAGCACAGAGAGCAAAAATGTATGGAAATACATTAAAAGAAGAATTAAAAGAATACTAGAAATATGGCACAGACTAAAAAGGAAAAAAATGTGTAACTGGAGGTGTTAAGGGGGAAAAAAGGTAGGTGCAAAACTACCTCTGAAGAGATAATGACAAAGAATTTTCCAAAACTGATATCAAGCCATATTTAAGAAATGTTCCAAATGCCAAGCAGCAGAAATCCAAAGAGATCACTTTGGTACATGATTGTAAAACTACTGAAAACAAAAGACTAAAAGAAAACATAAAAGCAACCAAAAACAAAGAACACGTTGCCCTCAAAGGAGCCACAATCAAACTGATGGCTGACGTTTCAGCAGAAATGACAGAAGTCAAAAGTCAATTGAGTGGCATAAGGTACTGGAAGAAAATAATTTTTACTCTAGAATACTATAACCAATGGAAATAGCTTTAAAAGTGAGATGAAATAAAAGCATTTTCAATCAAACAAAAACAGAAAAATTTTTGCCAACATACTGACACTAAACATGCTGAAGGCATGGCGGTGCTACAAGGAACAGGGGGCATCTAAAGACAGCAGGTGTAGCATCTGCAATTATAAAAATAAAAAAGAAAACCCAAATTAAAAAATAAGACAGATTTATAGTAGTTCTTGAAAGAAATTAAAAAACTATCCAGCTCAGCCCACCCCTCCACCAAATGCATGTATGTCAGCGTGTATAAAATTTTATTTTTTAAAAGATCAATATACTGTCCCTCAAGTTTATTTCCACTTTCTTCTGTGATAAGAAAGAAAGACAACTATAGCTCATTGTCAGGTAAATGTTTTGCATTGGTTGGTCTTACACATATATGTCAAATAATTGGCAAACACTTTCAAAGTACTGCTGTGAATTTTAAGAAAATAAACTGAAAGTATTTGCTGCATGAATTAAAATTAAAGGGTTAAACTCTTTTTAAAATGAATGAATAGTTATGATTAATAAATCAGTAGTATATCTTAAGTACTTTGTTATTTCAGACCAGACATTTAAAATATTCATATAGATCTTTACAGTGAATTCATATAATATTTATCCTTATGATTATGGTCAGCATTTATTTTAGTGTAAAACACAAAAATGGCCAGAAATCCCAGCACCATCATGTAATGACTTTCCCCTCATAATGGAGCAGAGCATACAACTGACCATTTTTCTTAAACACATTAGTTTAATCGTGCCCCTTGTATACCAAGAAAGAATGTAACAATGTGAAATTTCCTTTCTTAAAATCCTTTGCTTAAGCCCTTCTTGATATGAAATTTTCTTAAATATATTAGAAAGAAACTTTTATCTCTAACCTAAAGAAAAGAAACTAACAAGGGTATTTTATCAGAAGTCATGATTCATTAGAGGTTGCAATTAAATTTCACCATGAACACAGAACCTTACCACAATTTTATAAATGTTCAGAGAAATAAATGTTCATCATACTTGCCATCTACATATGGAAGTACCCTGATCTGGTAGAGGCAGCAGGGAACGTTGGTTCCTATACAGCCATTTCTCTGTCATCAGCCTCTAGTCTATGAGGGAGCAGCCTTAAATACAGGATCAATTAGACAATTGAAGATGCTCATCTGTAGATATGAGGACGGAGTGCAAGCAGTAGATATTATTGAATGCTGCACTGGAAATGAACCGAAGGGTATATGAAACCCTTTGAGCAGTCACTGTCTTTGTTATACCTGTATATCCATTTCATTATGATTCAAATCAAAATAAATTCTGGCAGACTCTGAAACACTCCTAAAAGCTATTGAATACCGATGCATTCTATGAGCAGAGATTATCTTTAATCACATTAAATAATTGACACATAATCCTTATATATTTTTATAGTTGAGAAGATCTTGACTCATAAGATAGTAGTTCAGTTTTCAAATAACTCTCTTTAAATAAACTGAAATGAATCAAGTTTATATGGTTCAAATATACCTAAGTTATTCAACAGTGGATCATTTCAAATACTCAATTTGTTGAAAAAAAAAGTGGTAATTTTAATATTTAATTGTTCCCTATATTTCAATTATATCAATGTAATAACTAGTAAGAAAATATTTAAGAAGATTAGAAAGTTAGATTTTAAGTTCTGGTTTTAGTGATTCACTGTTAAGTACAACTGACAAAAGCAGTTTTTGTTCTTCAGGTTTGATTTTTTGATATTTTATATGTTGGGAAAAATTCTTTATCATAAGCACTATTATAATGAAATGTTTTTTCATTAAGGCTTCTTTTATTCATGAAAGGGCAAAATCACTTGCTGGTTCACTCTGTTCCACGAATGTGCTGGAGTGCTAAATGAAAATATACGGTTCAGTTCTCTAAGTAGTTTGCACGTTACAAATCAGAATGTTAAGCTGTGAGGTTAAAATGAACCAGATAAGCAAATAAGTCTTTTCCTTCTGCCAACATTTTATTTTTATACAGCACACATAGAGAGACATATCTTTTATTTTTTTTAGATACAAAGCTATTTAATATTCTACAGAGCAACAATAACCCGAATATTTGAGTGTCCTTTAAAAATATTTTTTTCTCTTTAATTGTAGAGGCTATTAGAGGCTTAGAGACAGGCACTCTGATTATTTCACATGATAACTCTCAGAAAATAAAAACTTCTGGTAGAGTGGATAGTGCTAGGGATGTACTTCCCCAAACATGAGTCTAAAAACATGAATGTAGCTCAGTGTAGTCCCCTTTTTGTTCCCAATATTTAAGACCATGAGGTAGCGGGCCTATTTCAAGGCCTTCAATACATGCTCAGCTGTAGACAGAAGAGCTTCCTAGAAACACTAACAGTGGATACTGAGAACTCTTAGATGATTCTAGGATGGGTTCATCCATCTAAGAATATCTTGAGTCAAAGTTTTTTATGTACCAAGGCAAAGGGATAGGGGGGTGAGGATCCAAGTCAAGATATCCCTAGCTCTAAAACTGTCTTCTTCTCTTAGGTTTGCTTCATTGGTTCAAAGGGCCATTGGGCAACATGTGGCTGTATCACCATAAATCCATCAAGACTTTGGAAAACAACTTATCTCCTAAAATACATCACCTTTGAATGGTAATTCAGTAATATCTATATATAAAAGGAAAGAACCATCTCTAACAGTGTCAATTAATACTATTTAAATTTAGCATAAACTTCTGGTTGGAAACTCTAAGCCCTACCCTTATAGAAAACAATAATTGGAGGCAAGGAAGATGCATTTGGATTTCTTCCAACATGACCTGATGTTATTTTTTTTTAATTCCAAATATAGACTCTATTTATTGTAGCATGACTTGTTATTTTCCGAATAAGTTTTCTATTTCCATGAGAAGAGATCAGGTGACAATAAATCAGCAAAACATCTACAAGATAACCGGGGACACTAGAACATGTTAAGAAGCTTATGAGAATCCTTTTTGGAAATCTTAAACAAAAAGGTAATATGTGCCTCTCTGTATGCTCAGCATCTAGTAGAGTGATTGCCATGCATTAAATAAGTCCTTCATGAAGCATTCTATATGTGTGTATATGTATCATATATGTATATAGTATTTTAAAAAATCATTTGGTAAGATTTGAGCATTTGCTTAAAAAAGGACTTTTGAATGAGATGAACTTCCAAGTCATTCAGTGCATATTTAACCTTTCTACAGGGGCACTAGTACATTGGCAAAAAACTTCTGTTGTCTTTTATAGGCTACTTTACCCTCTTTGTTAACAATTTTTATCTCCCTGTCTCTGATAATTACTCTGTAAGCATCATCTTAAGAACTCATCCCCAGGAGCAATCTCCCACTCTTTATCATTCTGTACTACTTATATAGCATTATATATAGCTATATGTACGGGTTTACATACATATAGATATACAGTACATACAGATGGAGATATATATAATTTATGCTTAATTAATGAATTTAAATGCAGGTTTTAAGGGCTGGTATATGTTTAAATGCAAATATATATATTTCTACACAGTTAAACGAATCCCAACATTGCTTGTCAAACTACAACTATCACAGAAGAGAATTCAGTTAAAGTGCAGCCTTCAATGTGATCTTCAGGGTATACAGCCTAAAGATTTTATGTAAAGAGATCTTTACAGAAAATGATACCCACGCTTCACAAACAGTAAGGATGTTTAAAGCATGATGGATTCTCCATCCTTCACTCAGCGTACACTATGAATCACACCTGTCCTTTCATCCTTCCATCATATTTGGGGGGATTCATATTGGTATGTGACCGGTTCCTTGAAAGAACAGCATATTAAAATACAGAGGTTGAGCATAACAGCTGACAACAATCACCCATGCATTCATTTATTCCATTCACCCATTCAAAAAGCATATGTTGAACACTAATTATCCTAATTCTGTGAAAATCAAAATTACGATCCAATGAGCTATGAACTATGATCCTGGTATGCACAGGGTACTAGCTTACAAATTGTGTTGTTTCTCCACTATCATTTAGAGGTAAAATATATTAAAAGTGTGGCAGAGTACCTGAACACTGTTCATAAACTTTCATTTGTAAGAATTTTACTCTTAATGAAGTAGAATAAAAAGACTAAAAATACACCAACCACCCTCCAAAAAATAAAAGCTCATGCCACCCACAGTTGGACATCATATAGTGTCAAGGTTTTGACATGAATTTTTAGCTTAATTTACCAAAGAAGTCTCTGACTTTCTTTAGTTCAGTAGGTATTCCTGAGAAATACTTGTTTTGTCCTCTTTCAACTCTAATCACACTTCTCATGTTATAATAGAACTAAAACTCCCTCCTAAGAATTTCAGCACAGCGCCACTTAAACTAAAGCACATTAATAATATAATTGGTTATATAAATCCTGTGAAAATGAGCATTATAGAGTCACTAGTTGACTGAAAGTTATGTCCATTGAATAATGGCGGGTTATGCTTATAACATAGGAAGTAATATGGTACTCACTATACCACATAAGTGAAAAGTTATCATTATAATGGCTTCATTAGTTAAATAAATATGCTCACAATTATATGCTTGCAGTGGAATTATAAAACTGAAATAAATTAAGTATGCTTAATTGCAAAAGCGTAATATTTTTGACAGTCTAAGTCACTTAAAAACTCACACATTTTTTGAGCATTCTCTGGGTTTCTTAAAGGAGTTTACTGTCTAGTTCAGGAGATATACCTCTACCCATCTGCAAGGCAGATTATAACAAGGGTTTTGCTTGTGTTTATACGGGTGACACCTGGAGACATAAGGAAACTTTCAAGGAGACAGTGATATTGAGCTAGGTTTTGGTGCCTGGAGAACATTTTGACAGGAAGCAATAAGGGAACAGTTATTCTGTTCAGAGGGAGCTTTGCCAGCAAATGCAAAGATGAAGATCTAATTCGTGTGTCACTCATCTATTTATTCAGTTATTCATTTACTAATATTCAAACAATATCTACTGAATGGATATCACTTCAGTGCTAATTTTTGTAATGGTATGACATATATTCAAAAAAGTTATTTCCGCAATTTCGACATCAATAGGGTTTTGTATTTAAGCACATCGGTTTTAAATTCAGGTGTAGGTTTAAAAAAAAAAAAAAAACCCATGGCAAGTTTGTTAAAATGTGCCACCAGCTGACAGATATCCAAGGGACACGCAAAATAATTAGGAAATTAAAGTGAAGACAAAACAAACACTTGTCTAGAAATTCCATATAACACTAATAAGATGCAATATAAACCTGTCTTAACATGACTGTGTTTTGTACAAAGACATTTTATCAACAGCCTGCAGATTGTCTAAAGTTTTGAATGACAATTTTTTATTTAGAAATTATAACCTCATGACTATTTAAAAATGTATTACCTTGAATGCTATCCACGAAAAGAAGTCTTTTTTTTCTTTCCACATATGTTACATTTAGATTCGAGAATAAGAAAGGAAATAATTTTAAGAAACTAGCTTGAGCTGAGTAGCTCATCTCCTGCTCTGCTTCAAAACCCATGGAGCTTTAGTTAAGAGTATTGTTTCAAATTCTAGCCTCATAATGGGGTCTAGCCTCATAATTATGTCCCAGTGTTATAACATTTGAAAAATTGAAGCAATAAATGGCTGTAAGAATCCAATTAATTTGTGGATCTTGTTAAAAGATTACTAATTTTATTTTGGAGACCATAAGAATCAAGTAAAAAGAGTATTGGCTTTAGAATCAAGTAGACATGGGTTCAAATCCTGACTCTACCATAAAGCAGCTTTGTGACTTTTTTTTCTTTTCTTTTTTTTTTTTTAGTAATTTAGTTTTTTTTCAGATTCTTTAAAAGGTAGTAATAGGGCTTCCCTGGTGGTGCAGTGGTTGAGAGTCCGCCTGCCGATGCAGGGGACGCGGGTTCGTGCCCCGGTCCGGGAGAATCCCAAATGCCGCGGAGCGGCTGGGCCCGTGAGCCATGGCAGCTGAGCCTGCGCATCCGGAGCCTGTGCTCCGCAACGGGAGAGGCAAAAAAAAAAAAAAAAAAAAGGTAGTAATAATACCTTAGTGTTAGGGTAGATGTGAAGATAAATGTGAGAAAAAAATTTTTTTTCTAAGTTTCTAGCATAGCTCCTGGCATACCTTAAGTAGCCATAAATAATGTTCCCCTCTCCTTTTCCTCCGTTCTTTTTTTCATAATAGTTCTGTTTTCCTGTCTTAAGTAAAATTTACTCTTGATAATATTTGTTCAAGGAATGATTTATGGTAACTTTTTCAACATATTTCAAAAACATAGCAAACTACAGGCAGAGTGTAACGAATGCATATCTGATTCATTACATTTCACTTGCCATTTCTCAAAAAGAATGCAGTGTACTAGACAAAGCCATCAAGGCATGTTTTTAAATTAACGTTTTACTTAACATTTCTAATTTTATGAATAAAACTGTGCCCATGTGTCATCTGTTGCTTCTCAAGAAGCCGTTACTCAGTGACACTGCTGTGTTTCAAAGGAAACATTTTTATAAGGCTTGACAAAACATACACTAATATTAATGGGATATCAGTTAAAAGATCAAGTACTGAAACTATTGCCTCTCTTTTATAACCTGTTTAAGCGAAACTGAACTTCCAGAGGGATCACTGAGATTTTAAAAAAATTTAAGTATCTCTACATTTACTGAATAGTTCATGGAACAATGTAGTTTTAAATTGATACATTTCCAATGCATGTGTCTTTAATTTTCAGTTTCACGAATGAAGAGCTTCTTCTCCTAAATGTATTTTTTCATCGTAGCGTATTTTGGTAGTACTAATGTTTTCAGAGATCAGGTCTTTATTTGTACTGATTAAAAAGATACAGCTATGATATTACATCCCTGATCAAAATATTCTCAAATCACTTAAAATATTAAGGTCTCAATGCATCTTGGAGGATTAGAACTAGAAAACATAAGGAGAGGAAAGATAGTTCTAAAGCAGTTTTTCATCACAACTAGATAGAAGCAAATGTCCAATTTAAGTTGGGTTGAATTAACAAGTTTTAATGTTTATTTGCTATGAGTACGTGTTGTGCGGCATGATGAAGCATAAATTAAGTGAAAAGACAAGAGTTTTGTTTTGAGCTGTCTCTTCATCATTTTTAATAAGAACCAAAATGCTTATGGTGGGTTTTCCATAGATATGAAAGAGGTGAGTGAGTAACACTAGTTTCAGTTTGGCCCAAGCAATTCAACGTGGGAGGAAAAGATGCACATTAGAATCTGATCTCATAAAACGTTCAGCAATTATGATTTTGAAAAAAGAAAAGTTAATAGTTTATTATATTTCCCTTCATCTAGCTTGTTTTTAAAAATAAACCAAGCACATTTTCATAAGAAAATATTCAGTCCACAGTTTTACTTTCCTAGCTAGTGTTTAACATTTCTTCTGTATCTTTATTTACAAAATCCTTTATCTCCTGGAGCACTGATATTCACAACATTAACTACTGAACAAAAGTGTGCATGTCTTTATTTTTGTTCCAATATGTGAATTAATTAGAAAAGGCAGATTGTCATTTTTCAATTGCTAAATATAATGTTGATAATCTGAATTGCCATAAACTATCTTGGCAATTAAACACGCAGGCATAAAACTATGACAATATTTTCTACAATATATTTGTGAAAGTATTTTCAATTCAGTGGGGTTAATCAGTGCATCCTTAGAGGTTATTATTATACTTCAATAGAAATTTATCACATTTATAATAGGGTTTAAGTTTAAAAGTTTAAAATGTATGTACTGAACACGATATTCAAATTCCCCTAATCAGAAAGAATAAAAGCAATTCTGGAGTTTCCTACATATATAAAGTATGCGTTAATAAAGTTTATCTTATGTGGAAAGTTATTTGATCTCTTACCATTTTAATAATCAAAGTGGTCATAAAATTCATATAGAACTTTAATTTTCTCAAGGTTTTCTCTTTGCATTTTGAACTTGACTTTACAGGAATAACTGCCACAGAAAAATAAATAATGTAAAAATTACAAAATGTCAGAGCTTGTAAGTAATGGAAAATTTATTCCACCTCTTATATCTGTGAGAATGACCATTAAGCAAGCAAATTGAAACTTACTTTTCAAAAACCAAGATTTTCAGAGTTAATATTTGACAGGATTTACTAGAGACATGTTTCTTTTACCTGTTGAGCTGAGATAGATTATGCTTTGATGAATGCCCATGTTCCTTTAAGCTCTTAACTAAGTGGAAGAACTTTTCTAAATTTGCAATTACAAATCTCCTTGCTATGCCTTAAACTGTCTGCCTACCTAACTATATATTCATTCACTCAATGAATATTAAGTACATCTTATGTGTCAATTTCATTAACCTGTTAGTACTTCTCTTTGTATGTAACTTTCTTGGCACTTCACTCCACAACGGCAAGCTTGCTGAGCTCTGATCAGCTCTACTGAAAGGGTCTCCAGCTCTGTGGTCTCATTCATGAACAATGAAAGTGCTTGCTTTCTTTCTACCTGGACTAATCGTCCATTAATTCAAGACATTTGCATAAAATACTTTGATAAAGCCAATTTAACTTCTACCGACATACTGATTTGCATTAACTGCATTAGTTCATAAATATAGTTTTTAAAGTGCTTCTTTAGCAATATCTTACTAAATTTTGATTCTAATATTCGAACTGCTAGTTATCCCTTTATCTTATTGATTCTTTGCCTTCCATACTTAAAAGAGAAGTGTTTCTTGGTCTACTGTCCGGGTGAACAGAAGTAGGTATTACAAATCTAAGTTTAAATAGCCAACCATAACACAGTGATGACGATTTCAATGTTTTAACATATCCACCCACTCTTACTCTCACTAATTCAGAAATAATAATAAAAAAAAAAAACCACACAACAAACTCTAGCTAACCTTTTCTCTTAAAGAATTTGTAATACGTTTTGTGCAGCAATGACTGTAATAGGAAATCTAGAAAGTATATGAGAACGGAATTTTTTTTTCATTGTTACAAGTCTGTTTAAAATTTCCTTTTAATAAAATAAGTACACCTTGCTTCTGTCTCCCCCTGCTCCTTTGGCTTGGTGCTTACTCAGAGTAAGCGACCTGCTGCATTTGTCCCCTGTGGATATTAACCACAAAGGGCCACCCTAAGAAACCATGTGAACAGGACTACACCATAGTGGATACAGCATGGTGAATACAGGCAAGACACGGAGCTCCCTTGTCTCAATCTCTCCCAACCGTCCATCCCCTTCCAGTATTCTCTAGTTACCTCATCACAAAAGGCAGCTGAGTTCTCAGCTAGAACAACAAGTTGTGCAGCAAATCTCAGTGATTCAGCCAAGTAGCAAACAGGGTCATTGGCTTAGTTGGAATTTCAGTTGCCAAGCAAACTAGGAATCCCTAGCCTGGGTCCAGCGACACGGATAAGTGTTTCTGGTTTTTGATAGAGAATGAAAATGACGCAGAGTATAATTGATCGACAGGATATTGATCACTATCCTTTCTTCATTACCCCAGTTTAGGTACCAGAATCTAAGGCTCACTTATATACGCCCAGGGGCCACCAAGATCTCCATTTTCCCTAAATGCATAAAAGGCTAAAAACAGCCTTCTTTCCCAGCTCCATGTCGTGGCTGCTGCTGCGTTGAGTACCATGTAAGTCCCACTGGGGGTTCACTCTTTGCCTTCTCCCCTGCTTTAAAGCCGGCTGCGGTGAAAGGCTGAGAACTCCAGCTCAGCCCGGGTCCACCACAGAAAGCTTCACGGACCCAGTCCCAAGCCTTAAAGAGAAACCGTGCAGCCGGAGCCTCTTGAACTCGTAATCCCCCGGGGATGTCCGCCTCCCAAGGGAGAGCCGGCTTCCCAGGCAGCTTGAGAAACTTAACCGAGATCCCAGAAAGCAGGCGAGGTATATAGCTCGGGTCAAACGGAGCTCTGAGGCGACACCCTCTTTACCTGCAAAGTTGCAATCTTCTGGCTGAAGAAGGAGATCGAGTCAAGGTCGGCGGCGCGGGTGCTTTGCCGGGTGAGAGCACGCCCGGCAAATTCCAACGGGATTTCCTTAGTCTTCGCCGAGTTTTGGAGCATTCCAAGGAAAACGCACGAAGCTGGAGCCCACGCAGCTGGCACCGAACTGGGCGGAGTGAGGATGCTCTGAGAGTGATGCCATGGGAGGCGGGGGAGGGGAGGCCCCGGAGGGGGAGGTGAGCTCCGGGGGAGGAGAACCTCGCCCACCCTCGCCCTTACGGACCCCTACGGATAAAGTTAGCGTTCCCACGGCTGTCAGACGATGAACTCAGAGGAAGGCACCCCTCCCTCCATCTCCGGCGGCCGCCTGGCTTGGGGTCCGCACAGACCGGGTTCGGAGGGGACCACTCGTGAAGATGCGCGTCCCACGCACCGCTCTGCGTGGCGGTGGATGGGACCCGCGCGAGGGCAGGACCCCGGCTCGGCTGCCCAGGAATACCCTCCGCCTCCCGGGGCCAAATGTTTGGGGTGAACCAAGTGTTTTGGGGCAGGCGAGCTCACCACAAACCAGCGGCCATCCAGCCTTGTCGGTGGCCAGAACCCACCCAGTGATCCTGTTGGCGAGCCAGACACACCTCCAGGCTCCGGGCGAGCTCTGCAGGCTGCCCGACTCCAGTTCGCGTCAGGACCCGGCTTCTGAGCACCCTGCTCCCACCCTAGTAAACAAGTACCCGGGCGGCAGGTCGCCTGACTTGAAAAAGTAACCGCCACCCTCACCCCGTAACTCTCAAAGCTTCTCCCACTCTGGCTCTTCTGGGGTCCCGGCACCCGCTCTCCCGTCCTCAAGGTGTCAGACTTCCCCTGCAAGAGCAGGCGTCTGCGGCTTGCTACTAGTGTCAACAATGGAGACAGTCGCAATGAATAAATGACGAGGCAGCGTTCCACCCACCCTCATCCAGCTCTGTCTTTGCAACAGGCATAGGAAATGAGTAAGTTTCCAAATATTAACTAAAACCCCAAACGCGCACCAGCCTAGCAGCGCGAAGTTCGGTGACTTCAGGTGGGATGTACTGAGAGACAGAGAGAGAGAGAGACAGAGAGAGAGACAGAGACAGAGACAGAGAGAGACAGAGAGAGATAGAGACAGAGAGAGATGCTCCCATCAGCGTACTGAAATTTCAGGATAAAAGTTATCTTTTGGCAATCACTTTAATGGTCACACCTGAGAATAAGATCAAAGTGTTTAGAGGAAAAACATATGTATCGGCAAAGTTGGCAATAACTTACTTGCTTGCCACTGCGACGCGGTGATTCCCAGCTTGTCACTCACGGAGGCTTGGTTGGTCACGACCCAGGGACTGGAGAGTCCATTTGTAAAATAGAGAGAGGCGTCCACGCGGAATCTTAGCTAGCGATTAGCGATTACCCGACTTGACACCCTCGGGTTCTACTTGATTCCTTTCATCTTCCAAAAGCCCTGGGGTGAGCTGCTGGTCGCCCGTTGCGTCCCAGCCGATGCCTGCTCCAGCTTCGCGCTTGTGCAACAGATGAATGGCAACCCTTTCTCCCTGTCCCAGCCACACGCGTCGTTACACCTTCTGGGAATCAGTGCTCTGGCGACTGCTGGGAGGACCAGTTTCTTCCCAAGAAATATTCCCCCAAGGGAGTCAAGAATAGGCGGCAAGCAGGACCCCTACGCAGACTCCAAAGCGCAACATTAGAGAATTTCCTACTTGGCTGTCTTTTATGTTTTCCTCCTAAGTTCACAAGAGTTGAGGGTTTTTTTGCTTGTTTGTTTTCTTTTTCTTTTTGAGTATTTACATGAGTAAAGAGGATATTGCTAGAGATCACCCCCTGGGGTGATGTGCATGCTGCTTTTTTTTTTTTTTTTTAATCACTTTTCTTATTTCTAAACTTTTCTTTGTCTCTAGCTTACGGCTCTTCTCATGGGTTTATCTCAAGCCCAGGCTTGACCCCTGTTGTAAATTTCTAGGTCATCTCCTACAAATACTAAGGTACACAGAAGCAAACGTGGTTCCTATAATATCTCTCCAGAAAATAATTAAAGGCACAAACAACAAAAGGATTCCTTTCTTTCCTCGAATATCTCTTTTTATACTTCTTTACCACAAAAGTACTTTAACATTTTTAAACAGCTTGTAAAATGTTTTATGTTAAACAATGACATTTATGAAATAGGCAGGAACACATGTATCTGTAGACACGGTAATGAACTTTATAATAAATACAAATCTACTTTCTGCCTAACAAGGGAGGGGGAAGACAGTATATATGAAAATCTATTTTATGAAATGGAGCAGTAAATATTTTTGTATTTTTTCACGAAACAACTTATATTCCCATTAATTATCAGTAATTAAAATGTTTTAATGCGTAAGAAACAAAAGTGAAGCTGACGTTTATTGAGGTAATGTTTTGTCTCAGCCTGATAAACAAAAGCCTACATATTTAAGTGTGTGTTTTTTAAAATAAACCCCTAACAGAATTCCACATACTAAGATGAGTGTATGCCTTTGTAATACATTTTAAAATATATGCAAAAGAAAGTGGACCAGTGACGACACATACCCATTAAAGGCTGAGAACTTTACTTTGCAACCTTAGCCTCTGTACCAAATTATACGCCTGCTCCTGCCTCTCTCAGGATATGTTCTTTATAACAAATGCCATCTCTGTCATGATGTTGGTGAGACACATTTTGTCAATTTCCCTAATTTGGCAGTTTTTCCATAAAAAAATGTGCCTGTGAATCTACCATAAATACAAAACAGAAAGGAACAGGGAGGACAACCATCTGGGTAGGCTGTGTTTCCATGGGAAGAGGAATGTTCTATTGATCCCTGAGCCTCATTTGCGACACTATTTAAACAACACTGAACTGCGTATACTACAGTCATTAGCGATAGGACGATTTGCTTTTGTTTAAATTTTAAAATACAAACGTGACATCGTTCCACAAACTGGCATTCCACTTAAAATGCAATTCTCTGAATTCACAGAAATTTACAATAAAAGGTTATATGATTACTTGAAATTTCTTTTTAGCACCTTAGTCAGAAAAACAAGAAAGTGCTCATTTTGAAATTAGCAAGAGATAAGTGAGTGACCCCAGACATGATAGCAGTGAAACTATTCTCTGCAATGCCTATTTATTCATAGCTAAAATGTATCATGGAACTGGAATTACAATTGTTTCAGGAACTTTCATCTTCTTTCTAAAAATTGTTCTTCCACTTTGGAGTTGATTATTAACACGTGAAGAACTTTCTTCCAAAGCTGCTGTATCTCGGACTTAAAGGCAACCACCTTGGAAAAGGTATTTGGAAAATTTATTTTTTTACATGTGTCACTATCAGGATTGTATGTGATATAAATATATATGTGATTTTATATATATATATATATATATATATATATATATATATATATATATATATACAATACTCTCTATATAATGATGCCATCATCATCATCATTACATGATAATCGCCTTTACTTACTTTCCTTAGGCAAATCTGGGAAATAAGTTAGCATTGTCTTTGAAACCCAAGTGACCTTTCTGCCTATGTGACCAGGGGTCTCCATGATTTGGCACTAGGCTCACCCAAGGCCCTTCACTGAAGGGTCTGATCAGTTTGCCTAGTAGACTGTAACCCCTGCTCCAGGTTTTTGCATCCTCCAGTTGTAACTAGGCTTTGATCCAACCAGCATAGACCATGCTATCACCATAACTGTTTACCCGCCTTTAAAAAAAAGGTATTTTCTAGGTTTCCAAGTTTTCTTCAAAAACATTCATTTTAATGGATTACTATACATTTGCATGAAATACTTAAGTATTTCTCAAGTCTGGAAAGTATGGTTTGTTTTTATAGTATTATTCCTTATTCTGAGACTTTGATGAAAGCCTTTGTAGGCATACTTTTCTCTACACATCCGATTAAGTCATCAGAATAGATTTTTAGAAATAGAGCCACTGTATGAAAATGTAGGCATATCTTAAAGCTCATGATAGATGTTATATATGATTTATTGAGCCCTCATCAACACAGGGTATAGGTAGTCTTTTTTTTTTTTTTCCTCTTTTCTTTCTGTATTTTTGCTGATTTCCTAGTTTTAAAAAATGACACCTCAGGGCTTCCCTGGTGGCGCAGTGGTTGAGAGTCCGCCTGCCGATGCAGGGGACACGCGGGTTCGTGCCCCGGTCTGGGGAGATCCCACATGCCGCGGAGCGGCTGGGCCCGTGACCCATGGCCGCTGAGCCTGCGCGTCTGGAGCCTGTGCGTCTGGAGCCTGTGCTCCGCAACGGGAGAGGCCACGGCAGTGAGAGGCCCGCGTACCGCAAAAAAATAAAAATAAAAATGACACCTGAATGTAATGAGTTGTACTATTAGACAATGTGAATTTCTATATATTATGCTTTTCTATTTGTTTCTTTTCTTGTGAGTTTATATATCTTTTTAATACTTATAGGGGTTTTAAGGTTTTTACCCCATTTGATTTGTAATAGGCTACCACAAGTATAGTAGATATTTCTCGTTTTTACTTATTGCTAACATCTTGGATAGCGTTATATTTTAAAAACGTTATATTTTAAAGTATATATAAAAATATATATACTTTAAAAAAGTAAATATATTTTTATATACTTTTAATGTCACATTTTTTCCTGAATAATTTCTTTTAGTACTTTAATATTCCTAAAGCTTTCTCCCTTCCCATGTTCACCGATTTTTTGAACATTTTAAAAAATAATTTTATTTTTTATGGAGCTGCTTAGTCATTAATTTTATGGTCTCTAGACTCATGCTGCCTATGTTTGAAATCCTAGTCCCGACATTCATTCAACAAATATTTATGGAGTCTGTTTTAAGGGTGAAGCACTGTGCTAGGTGCTTAGCATACATCTGTGAATGAAACAGATAAGATCATGCCCATGCAGAACTTATACTTTAGGGAAGACAAATGAAAAATAATAAGTATATTAAATAAATTATATGTGATATTAAAGAGGGATTAAAAGAGTGAAATATGGCGATTAGAAGAGCTGGTGGGGGCAGATGGTGATGGTGGGTCGCAATTTTAGACACATCGTCAGGATAGCCTTCATTATTATGGAGACATTTGAGCAAAGACTTGAAGGTTGGAGAGCTGGCTATGGAGATTCACTGGGGAGCAATCTTCAGGTAGAGGAGTAACCTGATCTGATTTACATTGTAAGGGATAATTCTGGCTGCTTCAGTGAGCATAGACTCTAGAAAAACAAGGGTGGGAGCAGGGAGACCACTTAGGAGATGAAATAAACTAGGAAATAGGGTGTGGACCAACTTAGACCCACTCGCATTTTCCAAAATGCTTGTGCGCGGGAAGAGTTGAGGATGGCTGTGAGGTTTTTGACTTGAGTAACTAGAAGACTCTAAATAAATAACGTTCTGAGGTGGAGATGATAGAGGATGGTATATGCTATGTTTTTAGAAAGAAGATTAGGAAGTTGCTTGTGGACATGCTAAGTCTTAGATGGCGATTGGAACAGATAAGCTGTGTGACCTTGGATAGTGTTACTTAACCTCTCTCCACGCTGGTTTTCTTACCTGTGAAAGAGTGAAATCATTGTTCCTACCTCACAGGAACTTGTTGTGAGGACCAAAGCATTTTTATATGTAAGGCACTTACGGCAATTACCAACACAGGGTATACAATATGTAGATTTTGTCTATTCCTTTTATTACATTGAATTCTAACATATATGGGAATTATTTTAGCATGCATTATTTAGTGAAGATTTAATGTTTCTCTTTGACAAAATAGGGAACCAGAACTATTTACTATAACTGGCAACTCATGAACGACTTCTTTCTTTCCACTCGGATTGATAATATCACCTTTATTATAAACCAGATTCTTTGGCCAGTGCCTCTTTCTGAGCTATTTACTCTTCTACTGGTACCTCCATTTTTATGAATTAGCCCCAAATTTCCTTTTTTCTCATTCCCTATCCTTTTTGGAGTTGGTCAATTACTAAATACCACAGCTGGAAGGATGGTGTTGGTTAGCTCCTCCATCAGTTCCCAATGTCTAGGTGGGTACGGCCAGTGAAAGCCATAATTGTCCAGATGACATGAACTAATACTAATACCTGTAAAATGAGAGTAAAAGGGATGAGCACATATACAGGCTCAATAATTGTTAACCGATGTCAGTATTATCAGTACCCATCAATGAATGAGGCTCTGCTGTCCCTAAGATGGAATAATTGTTTATCCTCCTACCCTCAGCCTAGCACTCCATCACGTATGGTACATAGCAGACTCCCATCCCAAGTGCACTACTTATCCCAGAACTTCTGTGTTCTCCACGTTAACCTGGAAACATTTTCACAGCCTACAGTTCACCTTCATTAACTACTCTTGTAACAGAGAAGAACAAACCTGACTCCATATTGGATCTATTCATTTAGCTCTAACCTTTGTGCTCTGTTGCCTGTCTCAGTCATGCTGGCTCTGCACCTTTGCGAAAGAAAGTTGCCCATAGCCTGAAATATACATGATAGTCCATTCTCAAGGCTCTGCTTCCCAGTCTTGATCTTTAAAGTTATAACACCTTCCCATTCATATGGAGATGAAAATTCTGTAACAGAAAACAATCTGTGTTTTGTTAGAGGTTTACAGGAACATTGTGACAGCTGCAGGAACAAAGGATTCCAGCACCAGGAAGTTTGCAGCAGCCAGCCACATTCCTTCCCTTTTAGTATAAAAGAAGCTTGAATTCTAACTCGATAAAGATGGTTCTTTGGGACACCAGTGCACCATCTTCTCAGTCTGCTGGCTTTTTGAATAAAGTCACGAGTTATTCCTTGCCCCAACACCTCATCTCTTGATTTATTGACCTGTTGAGCTTTGAGCAGTAAGTGCTTGGACTCGGTAACCTCTCTTCCACAAATTCTTGCTTAGTTATGCTCTGGAGGTTGAAGTCTTTTCCTAGATCTAGAACAGAAGTACGTACCATTGGGGAACCTGGGAGAGATATTTTGGCTGCCTCAAGAAACAGGAGTAGACTTGCAGAATCCCACTTTCCTAATGGTTACTAAAGTACACCAATACACATAAAACATACTAATTTTCAAAAAGGAAGGAGATAATGAGACCTGGCTAAAAGACCTTCCTCCTGATTTCAGCAGGACAGCTTTGCACAATTCCTAAAGCAAAGCACCAGTGCAACATCAATTTTGTTGTACAATTCATGTTCTGTTCCATGATTTTTTTATTTAGTGGAAATCCTTCCACACTCTGGTGACAGAGCAACAATTAGTCCTACATAAGATCAACACTGTTATGAAATCTCTTCTCTGAGATATGAATTTTGGGAAAGTTAACAGAAGTTGTAAAAGAGCTGCTAGCAGATGCTATTTCAAGCCTGAACATTTTACCTGGTCTTTAATTTTATTATTATTTTCATTTTTTAACATCTTTATTGGAGTATAATTTCTTCACAGTGGTGTGTTAGTTTCTGCTTTATAACAAAGTGAATCAGTTATACATATGCATATAGCCCCATATCCCCTCCCTCTTGCTTTTCCCTCCCACCCTCCCTCTCCCACCCCTCTAGGTGGTCACAAAGCACAGAGCTGATCTCCCTGTGCTATCCGGCTGCTTCCCACTAGCTATCTAATTTACATTTGGAGGTGGATATATATCCATGCCACTCTCTCACTTCGTCCCAGCTTACCTTTCCCCTCTCGGTGTCCTCAAGGCCATTCTCTGCGTCTGAGTCTTTACTCCTGTCCTGCCCCTGGGTTCTTCAAAACCATTTTTTTTTTTAGATTCCATATATATGTTAGCATACGGTATTTGTTTTTCTCTTTCTGACTTCACCCTGCGTGACAAACTCTAGGTCTATCCTCCTCACTACAAATAATTCAATTTTGTTTTTTTTATGGCTGAGTAATATTCCATTGTATATATGTGCCACATCTTCTTTATCCGTTCATCTGTCTATGGACACTTAGGTTGCTTCCATTTCCTGGCTATTGTAAACAGAGCTGCAATGAACATTGTGGTACATGACTCTTTTTGAATTATGGTTTTCTCAGTGTGTATGCCCAGGAGTAGGATTGCTGGGTTGTATGGTAGTTCTATTTTTAGCTTTTTAAGGAACTTCCATACTGTTCTCCATAGTGGCTGTATGAATTTACATTCCCACCAACATTGCAAGAGGGTTCCCTTTTCTCCACACCCTCTCCAGCATTTATTGTTTGTAGTATTTTGATGATAGCCATTCTGACTGGTGTGAGGTGATACCTTATTGTAGTTTTGATTTGCATTTCTCTAATGATTAGTGATGTTGAGCATCCTTTCATGTGTTTGTTGGCAATCTGTATATCTTCTTTGGAGAAATGTCTATTTAGGTCTTCTGCCCACTTTTGGACTGGGTTGTTTGTTTTTTTGATATTGAGCTGCTTGTAAATTTTGGAGATTAATCCTCTGTCAGTTGCTTCATTTGCAAATATTTTCTCCCATTCTGAGGGTTGTCTTTTCATCTTGTTTATGGTTTCCTTTGCTGTGCAAAAGATTTTCAGTTTCATTAGGTCCTATTTGTTTATTCTTGTTTTTATTTCCATTTCTCTAGGAGGTGGGTCAATAAGGATCTTGCTGTGCTTTATGTCATGGAGTGTTCTGCCTATGTTTTCCCCTAAGAGTTTGATAGTGTCTGGCCTTACATTTAGGTCTTTAATCCATTCTGAGTTTATTTTTGTGTATGGTGTTAGGGAGTATTCTAATTTCATTCTATTACATGTAGCTGTCCAGTTTTCCCAGCACCACTTATTGAAGAGGCTGTCTTTTCTCCATTGTATATCCTTTATCAAAGATAAGGTGACCACATGTGTGTGCGTTTACCTCTGGGCTTTCCTGTTCCATTGGTCTATGTTTTTGTTTTTGTGCCAATACCATACTGTCTTGATTACTGCAGGTTTGTATTATAGTCTGAAGTCTGGGAGCCTGATTCCTCCAGCTCCATTTTTCTTTCTCAAGATTGCTTTGGCTATTTGGGGTCTTTTGTGTTTCCATACAAACTGTGAAATTTTTTGTTCTAGTTCTGTGAAAAATGCCATTGGTAGTTTGATAGGGATTGCATTGAATCTGTAGATTGCTTTGGGTAGTATAGTTATTTTCACAATGTTGATACTTCCAATCCTAGAACATGGTATATCTCTCCACCTATTAGTATCATCTTTAATTTCTTTCATCAGTGTCTTATAATTTTCTGCGTACAGGTCTTTTGTCTCCTTAGGCAGGTTTATTCCTAGTTATTTTATTCTTTTTGTTGCAGTGGTAAATGGGAGTGTTTCCTTAATTTCTCTTTCAGATTTTTCATCATTAGTGTATAGGAATGCAAGAGATTTCTGTGCATTAATTTTGTATCCTGCTACTTTACCACATTCATTGATCAGCTCTAGTAGTTTTCTGGTAGCAACTTTAGGACTCTCTATGTATAGTATCATGTCATCTGCAAACAGTCACAGGTTTAGTTCTTCTTTTCCAATTTGGATTCCTTTCATTTCTTCTTCTTCTCTGATTGCTGTGGCTAAAACTTCCAAAACTATGTTAAATAATAGTGGTGAGAGTGGACAACCTTGTCTTGTTCCTGATCTTAGAGGAAATTGTTTCAGTTTTTCACCATTGAGAACGATGTTGGCTGTGGGTTTGTCATATATGGTCTTTATTATGTTGAGGTAAGTTCCCTCTATATCTACTTTCTGAGGAGGTTTTATTATAAATGGATGTTGAGTTTTGTCGAAAGCTTTTTCTGCATCTATTGAGATGATCATATGGTTTATCGCCTTCAGTTTGTTAATATGTTTTATCACATTGATTGATTTGTGTATATGGAAAAATCCTTGCATTCCTGGGATAAACCCCACTTGATCATGGTGTATGATCTTTTTAATTGCTGTTGGATAGTGTTTGCCAGTATTTTGTTGAGGATGTTTGCATCTCTGTTCATCAGTGATATTGGCCTGTAGTTTTCTTTCTTTGTGAAATCATTGTCTGGTTTTGGTATCAGGGTGAGGGTGGCCTCGTAGAATGAATTTGGGAGTGTTCCTCCCTCTGCTATATTTTGGAAGAGTTTGAGAAGGATAGGTGTTAGCTCTTCTCTAAATGTTCAATAGAATTTGCCTGTGAAGCCATCTGGTCCTGGGCTTTTGTTTGTTGGAAGTTTTTTAATCACAGTCTCAATTTCAGTGTGGGTGATTGGTCTGTTTATATTTTCTATTTTTTCCTGGTTCAGTCTCGGAATCTTGTGCTTTTCTAAGAATTTGTCCATTTCTTCCAGGTTGTCCATTTTATTGGCATGTAGTTGCTTATAGTAATCTCTCACGATCCTTTGTATTTCTGCAGTGTCCGTTGTTACCTCTCCTTTTTCATTTCTAATTCTATTCATTTGAGTCTTCTCCCTTTTTTTCTTGATGAGTCTGGCTAATGTTTTATCAATTTTCTTTATCTTCTCAAAGAACTTCTTTTTGTTTTATTGATCTTTGCTATCATTTCCTTCATATTTTTCATTTATTTCTGGTCTGATCTTTATGATTTCTTTCCTTCTGCTAACTTTCAGGATTTTTTGTTCTTCTTTCTCTAATTGCTTTAGGTGTAAGGTTAGGTTGTTTATTTGAAATGTTCCTTGTTTCTTGAGGTAGAATTGTATTGCTATAAACTTCCCTCTTAGAACTGCTTTTGCTGCATCCCATAGGTTTTGGGTCATCATGTTTTCTTTGGCATTTGTTTTTAGGCATTTTTTGATTTCCTCTTTGTTTTCTTCAGTGATCTCTTGGTTATTTAGTAGTGTATTGTTTAGCCTCCATGTAATTGTATTTTTTACAGATCTTTTCCTGTAATTGATATCTAGTCTCATAGTATTGTGGCCAGAAAAGATACTTGATACCATTTCAATTTTCTTAAATTTACCAAGGCTTGATTTGTGATCCACGATATGTTCTCTCCTGAAGAATGTTCCATAAGCACATGAAAAGAAAGTGTATTCTGTTGCTCTTGGATGGAATGTCCTATAAATATCAATTAAGTCCATCTTGTTTTATGTATCATTTAAAGCTTCTGTTTTCTTATTTATTTTCATTTTGGATGATCTGTCCCCTGGTGAAATTAGGTTGTTAAAGTCCCCTACTATGATTTTGTTACTGTCGATTTTATCTTCCAGGTAACTTATCCATTCTTCTGCCTCAGTTATTCTGCTATTGATTCCTTCTAGAGAATTTTTAATTTCATTTACTGTGTTGTTCATCATTGTTTGTTTGCTCTTTAGTTCTTCTAGGTCCTTGTTAAACGTTTCTTGTATTTCTCCATTCTATTTCCATGATTTTGGATCATCTTTTCTATCATTACTCTGAATTATTTTTCAGGTAGACTGCCTATTTCTTCTTCATTTGTTTGGTCTGGTGGGTTTTTACCTTGTTCCTTCATCTGCTGTGTGTTTCTCTGTCTTCTCATTTTGATTAACTTTCTGTGTTTGGGGTCTCCTTTTTGCAGGCTGCAGGTGCGTACTTCTCGTTGCTTTTGGTGTCTGCCCCCAGCGGCTAAGGTTGGTTTGGTGGGCTGTGTAGGCTCCCTGGTGGAGGGGACTGGTGCCTGTGTTCTGGTGGATGAGGCTGGATCTTATCTTTCTGGTGGGCAGGACCGTGTCCAGTGGTGTGTTTTGGGGTGTCTGTGACCTTATTATGACTTTAGGCAACCTCTCTGCTAATGTGTTGGGTTGTGTTCCTGTCTTGCTAGTTGTTTGGTATAGGGTGTCCAGCACTGTAGCTTGCGGGTTGTTGGGTGGAGCTGGGTCTTAACATTGAGATGGGGACCTCTGGGAGAGCTTTCACCGTTTGATATTACATAGAGCCCAAAGGTCTCTGGTGGACCAATATCCTGAACTTGGCTCTCCTACCTCAGAGATACAGGCCTGACACCCGGCCAGAGCACAAAGACCCTGTCAGCCACATGGCTCAGAAGAAAAGGGAGAAAAAAACAAAGAGAGAAGGAAAATAAATTAATTAATTAAAACAAAAAGTTATTAAGATAAAAAAATTAAAGAAATTATTAAAAATAAAAAAATTGAAAAGTAATTAAAAAAAAAAAAGAAA
>RJWK010002493.1:16032-35414 GCA_004363435.1 Platanista minor | reverse complement strand
TAAATACTAAACTAAGATAAACAGACCAGAAACAACTTAGATGCAGAGAGCAGATCCCAAGTCTACAGTTGCTCCCAAAGTCCACTTCCTCAATTTGGGAAGATTCGTTGTCTATTCAGGTATTCCACTGATGCAGGGTACAACAAGTTGATTGTGGAGATTTAATCCGCTGCTCCTGAGGCTGCTGGGAGAAACTTCCCTTTCTCTTCTTTGTTCGCACAGCTGCCTGGTTCAGCTTTGGATTTGGACCCTCCTCTGAGTGTAGGTCGCCTGAGGGCATCTGTTCCCCACCCAAACAGGACGGGGCTAAAGGAGCAGCTGATTCGGGGGCTCTGGCTCACTCAGGCCGGGGAGAGGGAGGTGTACGGATGTGGGGTGAGCCTGTGGCAGCAGAGGCCAGCGTGACTTTGCAAGAGCCTGAGGCGTGCCTTGCGTTCTCCCGGGAAAGTTGTACCTGGATCAGGGGACCCTGGCAGTGGCGGGCTGCATGTGCTCCCAGGAAGGGAGATGTGGTGTGTGACCTGTGCTTAGGCTTCTTGGTAGTGGCAGCAGCAGCCTTGGCATCTCATGCCCGTCTCTGGGGTCCACGCTGATAGCAGTGGCTCACGCTCATCTCTCAAGTTCATTTAGGTGGTGCTCTTATTCCCCTCTTCATTCCCAAAACAATGGTCTGTTGCATCTTAGGCAGTTCCAGACTTTTCCCAGACTCCCTCCCAGCTAGCTGTGGCACACTAGTCCCTTCAGGCTGTGTTCACACTGCCTACCCCAGTCCTCTCGCTGCGATCCAACCGAAGCCCGAGCCTCAGCTCCCAGCCCCGCCTGCCCCGGCTGGTGAGCAGAGAAGCTTCTCGGGCTGGTGAGTGCCGGTCAGCACCGATCCTCTGTGTGGGAATCTCTCTGCTTTGCCCTCTGCACCCCTGCTGCTGCGCTCTCCTCTGCAGCTCCGAAGCGTCCCTCCTCCGCCACCCTCAATCTCTGCCCACGAAGGGGCTTCCTAGTATGTGGAAACCTTTCCTCCTTCCCAGTTCCCTCCCAGCGGTGCAGGTCCCATCTCTATTCTTTTGTCTCTGTTTTTTTATTTTCTTTTGCCCTACTGAGGTACGTGGGGAGTTTCTTGACTTTTGGGAGGTCTGAGGTCTTCTGCCAGCATTCAGTAGGTGTTCTGTAGGAGCTGTTCCACATGTAGATATATTTCTGATGTATTTGTGGGGAGGAAGGTGATCTCCACGTCTTACTCCTCCACCATCTTGAAGGTCTTCCCTTACCATTTTAAATCAGACCATTTACGAAAAGAAAAAATAGCATCCTGTTTTTGGTTAGAGACCCTTCTCCTTAACATTGTATGTCTTGATTTATTTGAGTCTTTACTGTTTTTTATAAGGATCGTAAGTTTCTGAGAAAATAACTGAATGTTAAATGGAATGGCTCTTATCGTTCTTACAGTATCAAATGAAATAATATGTCAAGAAATAATATTTAGGTTATGGGTTACGCCTAACTCACAGCAGGAAGCCAATTACTGCTGTATCAGCCTTCAGTTTCTATATAATTGATTAAAAATACATAAACTGGGGACTTCCCTGGTGGCGCAGTGGTTAAGAATCTGCCTGCCAATGCAGGGGACATGGATTCGATTCCTTGTCCTGGATGATCCCACATGCCACGAAGCAACTAAGCCTTGTGCCACAACTACTGAGCCTGTGAGGCACAACTACTGAAGCCCGCATGCCTAGAGCCTGTGCTCCACAACAAGAGAAGCCACTGCAGTGAGAAGCCCGCACACTGCAACGAAGAGTAGCCCCTGCTCGCCACAACTAGAGAAAGCCTGCAAGCAGCAACAAAGACCCAATGCAGCCAAAAATAAATAAATTTAAGAAAAAAAGAATACATGAACTGATCCATTTACTTTTAAAAGTAGGTGAAATGGCCAATTAAGTGGACAAGAACACGTATTCTACAGCCAGACCGCCTAGGTTTGAATTTGAGCTTTGCCACGTACTCTTTGTATGGCTTTGGGCATACCACCTAACCTCCCTGCCTCAGCGTTTTGTTCCTAAAGTGGGAAATATAATATTACCTCTGCTGTAGGACTGGTATAGAAATCTGTGTAAACAAATGTAAAATAATGAATGTAAATTGCTTCCAGTACCTACAATTGTAAATGTTATATGTTGCTTTATTTTCTACTTTACATAGAAGTATGTTCATATTCTGACTTTTCACAGATAGTGAAGCTATTTCCTAAAATGTTAATAAAGATGTGGTCTATTCGAGAAAGTTAAGACTAATTTTGATGGAATTCTTGCAATACATCAGTGCAGAACAAAGTAGCGTAGAGGTTTGCAATTCATCAGTGAATTCAAGCAGAGAAAAGAGCAAATTCAAGGCCCTCAGAGCTGCAAGAGCAATTCAGTTCTGGATTGTCTGGATTGTCTATCCTTCCAACTATGCTGGAAAAGCTGGGTCCTGCTGTGTAGGAAATAGGACCAAACCAGGGGAAATTACGTCATAAAGAAAATTCTGAGTTCCTAACTCAAAAAATAGCTTTGAGGTTTCAGCACATAGATATATATTTGTCCTCAAAAGTAAGAAACTTGGGTATCTTATCTTTTATGAGTTCTTTATGATGCAAAGTTTTAAATTACGTCATGTTCTTTTCACGTATTGGATATTGTATGGTGTCTGAGTACATGGGCTTTAGAGTCAGAATATCTGAGTTCAAATCCTGCCTTTACCCCTGTCTAACAAAGTGAACTTAGGCAAAAATAACTTAACCATTCTGCAGCTCCAGTTCCTTATTTGGCAAATGAACGTAAGAGTATTTGCTTTCTGTGGTTGTTATGATCATTAAATGTGGTGGCATTTATAAAGCGCAAAGTAAGACTTTAATAAATGTAGTAAATTTTACTCCTTCTTTTCAATTCCTGAAACTTGTTTTAAGAGCTTCTAAGAAGAACAATACACAGAACACAATATGTAAGCACTAAAACTATAGTTTTTATGTGAGCACAAATTATTTTTAACTGAAGAAAACCTGTGAAAGTGTAATCAGCTCTACTTATGAAATGGACACAAATATTACTCTGTAGAATAAGATAAAGATATGGAATTTAATTGTTCACAGTGCTCAAAAGCAGTCACCAGAGATTTGTCTTTAAAGCCAACATCGGTATCTTGTTGGTAATTTTTGTATCAACCCTGCTTCCCTAATGGAATCTGGGTATTCCAATTTGTTTTATTCTTTCTGATCCCAAAGCAACGGCATTCCTTGTTAACAATTATATATGCCATCAAAAAAGTACATCCTTGGGCTTCCCTGGTGGCGCAGTGGTTGAGAGTCCTCCTGCCGATGCAGGGGACGCGGGTTCGTGCCCCGGTCCAGGAAGATTCCCCCATGCCTCAGAGCGGCTGGGCCCGTGAGCCATGGCCGCTGAGCCTGCGCGTCCGGAGCCTGTGCTCCGCAATGGGAGAGGCCACAACAGTAAGAGGCCCGTGAACTCCAAAAAAAAAAAAAAAAAAGTACATCCTTTTCTTAACATACCAATCACAGCACAAACTCCTCTGTTTTTTCATTCTTGAAGGAGCTCAAATTTCTTTTGTTGAGTTACTCATGACCCTGTATGATTTCACCCGTTTGTAATCAGCTCATCCTAGTTTTCGCAAGACATTTTTGACTTTAGCACTGAAAGTCTTGCCCCCACGGAAACTCCTCAGCCCTAGGCCAGTCAAGACAGTTGGGCAACTTACCTCTTTGTTGACAATCCCAACCTAGAATAACTTCTTTTGCTTCTAGATTTTTATGTAATATATTTAGCATGTTACACTCATTTGGTACTTCCAGAGTTTACATTTTGTCATATGTAAAGGGTTTTACTACCTCAGTAAGTTTTAATTTCTTGAGGAAGCAACACCATATATATGAATCATACATGTGCATTGAAGCCAGTATACCTGAATTCAAATACTGCTGGTTGTATCAGGTTGAGAGTTTTAATTAATTGTTCTTTAAATATGATGTTTTCTTATCAACATCTATTGTACCAGGTATGATTCTCAGTCTACAAACTCAACTGAGGAAAAAAAAAGTTTTAAAAATTATTATAAGATCAAAATAATATATAGAATCAAATATATGGGAAATCTAAATACAAAGTAAAACCCTATTTTTCTCTATTAAAAGTTTGAAAAAATTGATTTGGTCCATTAGAATATAAAACATGCAGATAATGTTGAAAAATATCTACTTATATTTAATTTATTAATTTATCTGTCAGTCCATTTAAAATTATGTTATAGGAAATAAAGATATTTAGAAATATTGCTTTTCTCTGTTCTCATATTTTATGAAACAATTTAATTCAGATTCTTCATCTGCAACTTCAAAATAAATTTCCTAGTCACCATTAGAACCATTTTTCAAGATATCTAACAGTTTTATAGAAAACCTTATTTTCATTTCCATTTAAACACTTGGAGATATGCTGCCCTTTTTAAATGCATCATGCACTCAGTGCATGATGTTGTCACTGGAAGCTTTATCTTATGCCTCAAGAATCCATTCACATAACATTAGAAACATTTTTTTCGTCTCTTATACGTATATTGCTGATCTCCACAAAGCAGAAAAATAAAATCATGTAATGCTTTTAATAACATAAGGCTAATTTACAATACTATTGAACACAAATTATGAGCACATATTCCTAGAAATAATTACCACATGTTTATTGTATTTTTTTGACTTCTTTTTTTAATGATGACTCTTTCACGAGTGAGCTCTAAGCATCCATGACTGGCATTGACTGAGGTTCTTTAAGATTAGTTTGCATCTCCTAGTATTACTATTTATTTCATTCATCAGAATGAAATTATGACTCCCAATCCCACCACAGCATAACATGAAAAGCTACTTAAGGACTCTGAGAAGGTTATTGTTCCTTTTCTGGGTTATTAATCGAAGTATACAAATGGAAATAAAACAAAGATTCAGTTGGACTACATGATACATGTAGTTGTGCTGACAGCTGTGTTAAATGCTAAGGTAGCTGTTTTCTGGTAGTAGTCTTGGTTATTCTTATTGCACCCACCTTCATATTTCATTTGGGAGAAGATAAAGTAGTTATTAGTTGTTGCTAAGGACAAAATACATAAAGATGGAGAGAGGGAGAGAAGACAAAGTGGGGGGAGAGGGAGAGTGAGAGGGAGGAAAAGAACTGGTCTTTAGATATCCTAGAAATAGTTCACTTATCCTTAGTGTGTCAAGCTCTCTGATGTTCTTTAAGAATCAAGCTCTCTGATGTTCTTTAAGAACGTAATAAATAAAAATATATATATACTCCCATTTTCACGGAATGGATGCATTTTATTATTCTATGACCACGCAATGATGGTTTCAGATCAGTAGTGTCATTTTTCTGCCAGAGGTCCTTTGAGTTAATTTCAAATTAGCTGCTGTAAGCATGGCTTCTGCCATGTCTCGTGTCACAGCCTGAAGCCAGCAGTGAAGTGCTTGTGGTCGTGATATAAGTGTTTGATGTAGTGGAATATAACAAAGCACCTCAGCTTCTCTAGAAGAAGAAATGGATGTTGATGTTTTTTTGCTTGTTTCTTTTGGAGTATCTTTTCCATTTATGAGAGTTTTGCTGGTTCTGTTTGGAAGGGGGTGGAGTGTGTGTTTGAATAGCCAAAAGAGTTGTTCTTCAAAACGAGAGGCTGGGTCCTTCTCAAGATGGACTTAACCCTCTCCACTAGTTATGCATTAGCATGTTATGATTATTTTTATTGTTGAAATGTTTTAAATTTCAGGAAAATTGTTGATTTTCTAAACAATATAAGTACTTATTAGAGAACTACAAAAATATATTTGTAAAGATAATATGACCTTATTTCTACAGAGTCAGTTGGCATGGACAACGTTTGGTTTATGCCACGTATGATAAACCTGTGTGGTCTTGGCCATGTTTGCTAAATTTGACAAACTTCAGGTTTCTCATCTGCAACTTGGAAGTAATAGTATCTTGCACGATAATCTCACCAAATTTTGATTATGTAAGTGAAGCATTCTTACAAAATATGTAGAACGATATCATAATTATCCACCTACCCTACACTGAAATAATTTTACAACTTATTTAGGCACATGAATTTTTTTACTTACTGCTCCAAATGTTATTTCAAGATTATTAACCATATGTAGTAGAACTAGTTTCAGAGGCTTTTATAATAAAATTCTGTGTATAGGAAAAAGCTTGTTTTTTAGATGGAGTACCTTTTACTTTTACAGTGTTACTATTTAAATCTTATTCATGAAAGAAAGAGGAAGCAGATGATTTATATTCAAGGTCTATGGTAAATAAAGATTTAGAAAGAACAATTTAATGAATTCTGTGATGGAAGGGAGTGGATGATTAAAATAATAATAGTTTATGTAGAGCTCACTGCAACAGAGCTGTGAAATAAAGAGAAGATAATAAGCACCTATTACCTGGAGCCTTCCTGTTTCTCATGTGGAAATCATATGTGCTTCCTTGGGCCACAGACTGCAGTAAGAAAAGATGAGGCTAAATTGGTAGTCTGGAAGACTAAAAGCAGCACACCTACCTGAGCAGCTCCAACTAGCACAACCATATGTAAATGTGACATTAGTGTCAAGCATACCAGCTGTGCTGTGTGATCTCTGGGTTATTAATGACTGTGCATGGGGCATGTAACTCGTACTCTGAACCAGATTCCAGAATTCCTTTCTTCTGTTTTGATGACTTTCAGTGCCTCTTCCCAGTGTGATCTAAAATGTCTTCTTTTCTCAACTCTGAACTGCCTTTTTGCAAATAAAATTAAAATAAAGAAATAACTACTATCAAAATGCATTTGATATTTAGATGTTGTTAAGATGTCATGCATAATGCTTTCAATTGTCTTTTCTCCCACTAGAATTGCAAGTTTTAAGGAGTTCTTTGGAAATATATGTATATGTATGATATCAGTCAAGCAAAATAATTTCTAATGGAAAGTTACTAAGTTCATTATGGAGTACAGACATAAAAATCTTTTTATTTTCACACTAAATGTTAAAATGTTCTTGCAAGTAGAAACTGGTAAAGAACAGCCTTATAAATTGAAAGTAATACCAGGAAAAGAGAGAGAACTGTTTAATCATTTAGCACAAGTTATACTCCAAAAGGCAAAAAACTGGTCAAGAGAAAGTGAATTCAGTTTTAAGAATTAAAGTCATTTTGATTCAAGCAATACATAATTTTATTTTAAAATTTATAAAGGGACACTATTAGGAGTACACACATTTTGTGTATACTGGCTGGCTCCCTTGCAAGACAGTTCTTGAGTAATAGGGCTCAGCTTTATAATTTGAAAAGTTCAGTTCAGGTCTTTATTAGTGAGATCAATTAATCATTAATTTTCAAAGTTGAATATAAAGAATGTTAATGGCAAACAAAAAATGTTTCTTATAATTAACACTGAAAGTGAGCAGTGGATGGATGACATGAGAATTGATTCAACAGGCCTATAGATTGTGCTGTGGAGGAAATTTATGTTTCACACCTCTATGTCCAGACACCACTTTTCCATATGGACCCAAAAAATATGATACAAATTATTGACTTTTAAAGTGATCAGCTAGAAAAAGCCCCAATGATATGAATTTGCTTGTTTGTGAAAGTACGTTTTCTCTGATTAATTTGCTGATTCCCATGTATGCTAAATATGATCTGTCTGACTTTTGTATCAGCCTGGTGATTCATAGTAAGTGTATGAGCTTATCCTGAAGCAGAAACTGCTGTTCTATTCACTTTAAGAAAATAGTAGCCTTGCTTTCCTTATACAATTTGTACACTTTTATTGTTTTCAAAAAACACTTTGTTCTATGTTTTTTTCCTTCTTTTAAATGAGCCCTTTTTAGCATGAAAGGTATCAAATGATAAAGCATAGCAAAACAGTGTTCTTTCTAGCTTCTTTAACATAAAGTTTTGTTCCCTCTAAGAAGTCAGATAATTATAAAGATTTCTCTTGGAATCTGAATTTACTTTTTGAGAAATGTCTGTCTTATCATCCATAATGGCACAGACTATGTGTTAATTATTTCTTAGCCAGAATAAATCACAAGATCTTAAAGTACTTCAGATGTCACAGTAGGAAGAAAAGGGTAGATTGACACTTGGCGAGCAAAAACAATGTATCCAGAGACAGGAAAAAGGACAGAGGGTACAACGGGACTGGTGACATAAATGGTGAAGAGAAATGGCTAGTACAATTATTATGAAAACATTTTAAATGGAAAGGCATAGGTTTTTCCCATTCAGCCACTCCTACTCTTGCACATACTGCAATTAACCAAATGCTCTCTTTTTAAAGGTGGAATTTCTACATGTGGCAAATAACTTTTACATTCTGGACATAGGTTTTGAATGTAAAGGAAAAGCTAGACCCAGTGCTGAAAAGCTTTTCTCATTTAGTTTCAGCAAAATAGTTTTTTTCCTGGAGTAGGATACTATTCAATACATTTCTTTTACTGTATTTTCTAGATAATTGTTATAAATTTGGTTCAGTGAAAAACAGGAACAACAGTGTTTGTTGGGCTTAGGAAGCCATAACTAATACTCTTTTTTTTTTTGCGCGGTACGCGGACCTCTCACTGTTGTGGCTTCTCCCATTGCGGAGCACAGGCTCCGGACGCGCAGGCTCAGCGGCCGTGGCTCACGGGCCCAGCCGCTCCGCAGCACGTGGGATCTTTGCAGACCGGGGCACGAACCCGTGTCCCCTGCATCGGCAGGCGGACTCTCAACCACTGCGCCACCAGGGAAGCCCAATACTCATTCTTAAAGAACAGAAATTCTGTCTTCAGCTCTGGTGATTGAATTAAAATGCAGGGCTAAAGGCAGCTGTCCGTTTCTGCTTTCTAAACTTGTTATCTCTCTTTACAGTGCAAGGTACTCTTCCGTCTCCCAAGCGTTATAAACTCACACGAAACCCACCACTATCGACACAGAGAAGGGCATGCATGTATCCCCTGGCCTTAACGGTTGAACAAAGGGATGGGCTCTTGACCCAGGATGGGCAAATTATTTCCTGGAATTTACATGTAATGAAAAGTGAAACCCTTCCTGTCTCTGAAGCTTCTGGGATAAGATCATTTAAGTTTAGAGGCGCTGAGAGCCATACCTCTCACTTTGTGGAGAAAACAATGACTCTTCAGCCTGGTCTCCATAATCTCAGTAGAAGAGATTGAGACAGCATTACAGAGAAGAGATAGAGAAAGAGGAAGATGTATAACGACAGAGAGAAAGATGAATACAGAGAAAAAGAGATCTAGAGGCAGCAATTGAGTTTCTGGATCCAGTTTAGCCTGAGAGGAGCTCTATATGTCCCCATCCTTTTTAGGTGATTCAGTGCATTTCCCTTTTATTGGTTGATTTATCTGAGTTTTGTTTTCTGTTAAACCAGTTGGAGCTGGGGTCCCATCACTTAAAAAAATAAAGTCCTGATTAATCAAAGGGCAAAGGTGTAGCAATAGAAAGAGTGTAAGGACTTGAAAACCCATTAGAATATCAGCTCCACCACTTTTTCACTGTGATATGTGGGAAAATCTCTCTCTCAATGTCATCCATTTATTAGTAAAATGGAGATACTAAACTTTGTCTCGTAGACTTTCTGGGAAAATCAAAAGTGATTTGAAAGAGAAAGGGACTATCTAATCATTCTAACCTGAACTGAAAAGTCTACCCAGATCTTTCTGTCAGAAAACTGAGCTGGAAAAGAGGGTGGAGTAGAGAACAAAGAAAGACTGGATCGATTGTGAGGTGCTGCTGGCTACCTCAAGGCAGATGCTTCATGGCATGGTGTCACTGGCACTTTTGGGAATGGAAAGGCTTTGTAATGTAATAGGAAGCCCTCTTGCCCAGAGTAACTCTTTCTGCAAGTTTCCTACAGAAATGGAGCCTGTTTCCTCTCAAATTATCCTATACCCTTCTTTGCTCCCTTAATCCTTTCCAGCCTTTTAAATCAACAAAATGGGGGTGTCCTCTTTTCAATAACTTTATTGTTTTTTTGCAGGCTTTATGGCTCTTTATGTTCTTTAAGAAAATGAGCACTTGAAATCCATTTTAAGGCTCTTAAGAAAGGGTGACTTTTCCTTTCATTTTGCTTTGTATTTTGATCCATACCATTTGGTGACATTTAACGTAGAATATAAAAAATTTCTTCTATTTTTTTTAGAAAGGACTTTTATTTGGTTACTGTTACTAATGTTTCTAGAAGGCTCAATACCCAAAGTAAATGAAGTGGGTAGATGTTTGCCATGTGTTTCTGGATATAAGCCATAAACCAAATATTACTCTATTTTATGAACCTAGAGAAAGTGATGCCAGTGACACATACGAATGGCATTTCACCTGTCGTATTATTTCATTGTTAATGGTTTAATGACGGCAATAAAGCAGAATTCTGGGTGATCACACTGTTTCCTCCAAGTTGCCTGTGCCTCAGCTTGGCTGTCCTTCCTGTTCATCTGCTCTAACACTTTGGAGAAGAGGTGACGGTTTTGCTTTTTCAGTCCGATTGTGTGGGAACAGCAAGAGGCATAGGAGAAAGGGGTGGAAAAACGTTGCTAATGGCTATACCTCCATCAGATTTAATTGTTTTTCTTCTTTTCAGCATTCCCTTTTTAGCACCTTCTGTAAGTCCTGAGGTACAATATCAGTGGGTACAATGTAAAACAAAATGTGATTAATAAGGAGGCACCCTAAGATGATCCCCAGATTGCATTTCTAAAATGAAACATTCTAGATGAGTTCTTGATGGGATTATTTCACATCGCATCACTTTCTCAGCGGCTGCTTGTTTGTGAAGCCCTTACAGAAGGAGCCCTTACAGAAGGAGAACTTAATCAGAAAAGCAAGAAACCTCTAAAAGCTAGAAAGGCAGAAAATGAATCAGGTGAATCAGAAAATGTCTGCATTTGGGTAATAGCAAATGAATTTTCTATACTCCAAAGTGAGTTACTTGTCGAATAAAATACTGGCTAAGGAAAGATTTCCATAGGCAAAAAAATGTGCCCCAAAAGTCACAATAAAATGTTGAAATGTGTGTTTGTAGCTTACATTCACTAGCTAAAACTGGAAATCAATCAATAGCAAGTGAGTATGGATTTGTTTTCCATATGCTTTAAATACAATCTTTATATTACTAATTCTTCTATAGTATATTTCAGTGATGATGATGATGATTTACCTAATAGTATAACTAGTTAAATTATCTTAGTTTTAAGTTTATTGTCTTAGAGAGTATTATTTCCTATTTTTCTCCCTTAGTATCAAGCACTGAATGCATAGAAAAACTTAAATAGAGCTCAAGGAGAACAAAAAAATATGAATACTTTTGATGAGGAAACTAAAACATAGAGAAGAGGTAAGTGTCTCAAAATCACATAACTTGTTTGTAATAAAATATGGGCTCTTACTATCTAATCATGTGCTTATAATCGAAAACTTTTTTTTGTTTTTTGGGTTTTTTTTTGCGGTTCGCGGGCCTCTCACCTTTGCGGCCTCTCCCATTGAGGAGCACAGGCTCCGGACGCGCACGCTCAGCGGCCGTGGCTCACGGGCCCCGCCGCTCCGCGGCACGTGGGATCCTCCCGGACCGGGGCACGAACCCGCGTCCCCAGCATCGGCAGGCGGACGCCCAACCACTGCGCCACCAGGGAAGCCCTACCCAGGTTTATTAAACAGTAAAAAACACCAAGCTTCTTCTAGGTAGTTATTTCATATAATTATATTGTACTAGACTATTCAAGACACTGATGGGTATACATTAGAGAAAGATCATATGATAAATGATAAAAATACTTACTTAAGAAGAGAAATATAAATTATCCATGCACATTCTATGTTTAGAGGAGAAACTAACAAATAATTTGAACACGTATAGTTCTGGTCCTTCACTGATTTCTGCTTTTGTCTTCACTTTGCCTTCTCAGTGGCCGCTGCAGTTTCTGAATGGTTAGTGCTCTCTTACTTCTGGGAGAATAATATGCTTCATTTATCTCCACCAAGCAGATGTCTCCCAAATCTGTGCTTCAACGCCTCTTTTTCGCCACTGGCCCTCCTTTTATCTATAATTTCATGTTCCCAAGTGAAACTCTCGCTGAAATTTCCCTTGCTAATATCAAACAATGAACCTACAAATGAATCCATCATAAAAGTTAGAGATAAACACAGTCTTTGATGCTCTTGTCCAGTAGTTTACACGATGCTCAATTTCCTTTTGTAGAATCCTCACTATGCATCCTCACTATTTTGCATGGACTTCTTAACCTCACAGCCTCATTTTTTTAGCACCCCCCCACCCTGGGCCATGTTTTCTTCTCTACAGACACATCCTAGAAACATGCTCCTAGACCATGCATAGGCAGGGGTGGGGTCATTCTAGTTAATTCCCTGTGATGGCACCCTTGACTTCACTGATTATGGTAATTATGTCTCCACTGTAGTTGTCCTCTTCTGTTTCTCTGCTGGAGAAATTGCTATCTCCTTAACAACAGCAGCAAGGACATGATTTTCTCTGCCTCAATTCCAAAATTTAATTTCCCATGAGTCACTGAAAGAGAAGTAAGACATTGTTTAGGTTTAGAAACTTGCAGTTGGCCTGCGGAAATGATGATCAACCTACTTTCTTTGCCCTACTTCTATATGGTGTGTGAAAAGCTGTCAGATGTTTTTTTCCCTTAGGAAATAAGGGCTACCATATTCCAACTGATCTCAATGTTATTTTAAACCAGTTTTTATTTTATTCTTTTGAGTAATTTAATGAAAAGAAAGAAATCTAGCCATGTCCTAGTGGGGTTAAAAAATAAAGTGGAAAGCAGAATAATGCAACCACTCACTGTGGGCAGGGGGAGTGAGTTTTATAAGATTATTCAATCTTAAGTTTTTTAGAGAGCCTAGTGTGCCATTATCAAGTCATATAAAGGAGTCCATTAAGACAAAAATCCAAGTTGTACCATTGAATACTCCATGTGCTAATAACATGTGACACCGCATGAACATTATATAGTTAAATAATAAAACCTTATTCTGCTACACCTCAAGGGGTAGCAAGCAAAGTAACCATTTCTGCAGAGGCAGAAAGACTTTCATATATGACTTAAGAACATGGATAGCCAAAGCTATATATGTAGTTGATGAAGATGTTAATAAAATAATTATCTGCATACCTCTCTGCAACCTTTGACAGAATGCATACTTCATTCAGGCCATTCTTGTTCACCACAACATATATCCCAAAAATTTATCATAGTAACTAGTACATACTAGGGACTAAATAAATAATTTTAAGGAGATACTGAGAATTTTCTACAAATACAGTCCTGATTTAAACAAAGGGCAACACTAGGTATGGATGATACAGAATATGACTAGCTATAACATAGAAGTGACATTGGAAAAAATAGCAGTGGTCTCTTATATAGTGCCTATATGCCAGTTGAGAATATGTATGTAAATTTATTCCATTCTATAATAGGTATTATTATATGTGAGAAAAAATTAAAGGTATAAAAAGTAAAAATGAGAAGGGAACACGTTTTAGCTTGCATAGGATATGAATGTTGTACAAGGGACAACCAGAAGATAACAAAATAACTTTAAAAAAGAGAGAATTCAGTGAATCAGTAAGGTACACAATTGATATGCAGTAATTAATAGCTTTCATATATGAAATAACATCTGTGTAGAACATACAGTGAAAGATAAGACCCCGTTTGGAATACTAACAAGAAGGATGAAATATCTAGGGATAAAATTAAAAATGAATTAGCAAAACTTTCAGAAGAAAATAAAGATATTAAAGAGGGAAAACTGAGAAGCTACATAAGTACTTTTTGAAATATGTATAAAGAAACGCTGAAAGACTGCATGATAAACTCTCCGAGAACACATAAGAGCCAAGAGCAGTTTTTATATGTATATGAGTTGTGGGCAGTGTGGGAACTTGAACCATGGGGTCAAAGATGGGAGGAAGAGTTTGTTTCTCTTTATATAGTTTTTGGTCTTTGAATCTACGAGTGGATCACCCATTCTCAACCTAAGAAATAAGTTTAATGAAATCATGAGCATCGGTTTTATCTTAATAGAACAAAATTCTCAATATACATATCAGCTAACAAGTGCCCAAAATTCACTGCCAATCAATCTTATACTCTTTTACATGCATATACTATAATGAATATTTTAGGTGATGGCAATAATTTTCTATAATGAGTAGACAACAGATAGATCACTAGCTAAATTTTGTAGGAATGTGGACTAGCCAATAATTCTCAGTGAAGTGAATCTAGTGCAAATTCACTTCTTATCATGAGATGAAGCAAAATGAGGAATTTCAAAAAACAGTGAAATTATCTGATGATCAATTTTAGGGTCTTGCTTTAGAAAAATTATTTTTTTAAAAGCCTTTCAGAGAATTTCAGCAGGAATCTGTAAATATGTCTCTCTATCTTTCCTGACATCAACTGGGCAATACTGAGTATACTAACTTCTTTAGGAGTGGCCATTTCATGCTCAGAATCAGAGAAATGCACTAACTGCTAAGCATGTTTTTGACTAGAGTTTGCACAGAAATGATGAAATAACTCCCACCAGGAAACAACCCAGGGGGATAAGGCTCACAATGCAAATCCCCTGGTACCCAGGGAGGAAGTGGGTGTTTGGGGATCTTCAGGGCACGTAGTGAGAGTTACAGTCTGGTCACGCTCTTCTTAAAGAGGAGCAGGGCAGATGGTAGCATCCTGGAGAGAGAGCCATCTCTCCTCGACCCATTTTAAGGAGGCGGACCACAGTGTTTCCACGTGAATGAGTTTTTCATCTAACTAGGTGACTTTCACACAATGAGGTTACTTTTTATTAGGTCTAGAAAACACATTTATTCCTTTAAAAATTCACCTTCTAGATGAAATTAGCATTGAATGTAAGAACAAACATTTCAGATAGAATTAAGACAGCAATGGAATTGTTACATAATTTTTCTCCAATTAACTGAAGGCCTTCATCAATTTTGTACAAAATTGAAACAAAATCTATGACATGTGGAGGAATATAATAAATTTTAAGAGCTATAAAGCACAGAATTTCAAAAATTCAGAATGTTGAACTATTTTGAGATTACCATGTTCAAATGATTCCGTGTATTTATTTGTTAGAAAATTGTTATAACATCTAATCAGCTGAAGAACAACACATACTTTGGTGTCACATAAGGTTAATGTAAGAGTTGGGAGCATGAACCCTGGAGTTAGATAGCCTGTGTTTAGATGCCTGCTCTGTTACCTCCTCAGCTGTTGAACCTCTCTGTGCCTATCCTTCCTCATCTGCAAAATGGGGATTATAACTGGGTCTTTCTCATAGGGTTGTTGTGAGTATTCAATGAGTCTTTTTATGATTAAGAAATAATTTTTGTCTCAAGTGATCATATGGTTACCTGGCAAATTTGAGACATAACAACAGAGAAGATATTAGAGAGATGTAATTTAACATAGAAAATTCGAGAGGCAGTCAAGCACAGGGCTGTCACTGAGATGTGCTTGTGTTTGAATCCGAGTTGTTACGCTTGCTAGATAAGTGCTTTCTAGCAATTTACTTAACCTTGGTGTGACTAGGCTTCCTCGTTTGCAATTCATTTGCAAAATGCATCTGCAGTAGCTACCTCATCGCGTTCTTGAGAGAATTTAAAGTATTGATAAATGAACGAGTGCTTGAAATCGTCTCTGGTACATAGACTAGCTTAAGTAAATATTAATAACACTTATTATAGTCCATCTCTTATACTGATACAATTGATCATTCAGTTAGTCATTTTTTCTATCTTAAAAATCAGTGTAGATTACCATTTAGTAGTGATCAAGGTGAATGAAATAAAAAGGGTATGATTATAACATAAAGCTCTGTTCCAAACTGTGGTGTACATGGCAGAGAGGTGTGCAAGTTGATCCACTGAGATACGGGAAGAAGCCATTAGAATAGGAGTTCTATTGAATAAGAAAATAAAGTTTCAATAATATTTAATATATAATCTTGAATATAGTGGATGTAAAAGGATGTCGGGCCTCAAGAAGATTTTATAGACTGGTGTGAAAATTTAGGAAGTTTAGAAATAACAGACATAAAAGAATAACGCAATCTACTAGAATGGACTGAATAGCCAGCACGTTTGATTTCTAGAGCAGTTCTGTCATTTCTTTACTCTGTAATTCTAGGGCAGTGGGACTAAAGGTTACCCCAGGATTAACAGCAGTAGCATCACCTGGTAACTTGTTAGAAATGCAGATTCTGGAGCCCATCCCAGACCTACTAGAGCAGAAATTCTGAAAGTTAGACATCCTAGTTTAACAAGCCTTCTAGGTGATCCTGATGCATGCTAAAGTTTAAATTTTGGCCCCAAATTGTTTGCATCACTATTTTAGTTTCATTACATATTGATAAAATGTCTTAATCAGAAACTGTCATCTTAAAGAATAGCTCCAGCAATTCATATTTAGCATTTCTACTCTTGTCTAAAGCATCTTATGAAATGTAAGGTGTGTAAATTGATTTCTAGCCAACAATCACAGGTTTTTGTCATCTAAATAATTGTTTCTGAGTAAAAGATTGCTTGCAAGACTCTGAGAGGAAACGTAGGAAATTTGAGAAATAAGATTTCAACATTATAAGGGATTATTTAAAAAATCATACCAGAATCGAATAATTTGACTTTTGCATTGCTTAGCTCAAGGATGGATAATTTTCTCCAAAAGTATTTTAAAATTTTTATTACTGTGCAAATGAAAAGTGTGTAAGAAGCTAACATGGATGCAAATAATTCGATTGATTGATTTCAGACAAATTATGTCTGAGCAATATACACAGGCAGTTCTCACTTTGCATCTGCTTGTGTGAGACCAGAAAATTACTCCGGATGCTGACACCCTGCATGAGAAAATAGAAAGACTCATCAAAGAGAAAGAAGATATAAAATAGGGACAAATGGAAATTTTAGAACTGAAAAATGCAGTAGCTGCAACTTAAAAGGTTGACTTCACCAGCAGAACATAAGGGCCAGAGGAAAGAATCGGTAAACTTGCTCCCAGTAGAAAAATAGAAATTATCCCATCTGAACAAAAGAGAAAATATAGAGCAAAAATGAACAGTATCAGGGACCTGTGAGATACATAAAGATCTAACATTTGTGTTGTCTGAGTACCAGAAGGAGAAAAGGAAGAGGGTGGGGTTTTGAGTTCACTTGAAAATATAACAGCTAAAAATTTCCCAAATTTGGCCAAAGAAATAAACTAAAAATTTAAGAAGTTGAGCAAATCCCAAACAGGATAAACCCAAAGTAATTCCATTAATATCTATGAAGTATACATGCCAAATCCTCCTTATGGTATAAAGGCTATGAAGATGGATAAAGTAAGGACACTGCCCTACAGTGATAGCTTCCAGTCTTCTTAGGTGTATAGAAATGTAAACATATCACTTTAATCAATCTGATAATTGTTATGGTGAATGTCTGTGCAGTTTGCCATGGGACACCAGAAGGAGGAAACTTGGATGAGAGGACTTTTAAGCTGATTCTCGAAGTATGAGAGCACCCAAAAGAAAGGGCCTCAGGAAGGGGCTGTAAGAGGGATTTACTGGCAAAATAAGAAGCATTGAACAAAGACATAAAGCCCTGAAACAATGTGGCGTAAGTATATTTTTGATATTATAAACTGCAACGTATAAAGTGTATAGTGGGAGATAAGACTAGAGAGATAGTGTGCTAGACCCAGTGTCGGCATTGGAAGATTTTAAATTAAGTAATGATAGTTGTTCTCTCTGAGGAACTTAGTAAGATGCTGGTAATCGCACCATTGTGTAATGTGAAGAGTAGGAAAGGACTGTCATTCTTCTCCAAAGCATCTTCATGACCAGCCTTATATGGCCACAGTAATCAATGTTTTGGATCAAGACTTTAAATGTCCTTTTGCCAAAATGTAAATTTGTATGGAAATGGTAACATAATAATTCACTATCTATCATTAATATTAGGGCCCTATTTTACCTTCTTGATTATCACCTGTACTATATAAGCATCCTATGGAAGCATCCTGTAAGCAAGCTTTGGTGCAGGAAAAAAACAGGCTATTGGGATAATATTGGGGCATCTGAGTAGAAATTAATATCGAAGAAGAAGTTGTGGGAGAACAGGATGCCTAAATCCAAATATATACCTTTATAAAAATTTAGATATAATTGGCATATAACATTATATTAGTTCCAGGCGTACAGCATAATGATTTGATATTTGTATGTGTTATTAAATGATCACCACAATAAGTCCAGTTAACAGCCATCACCACACATAGTTACAAATTTTTTTTCTTGTGATGCAAATATTTAAGATCTACTCTCTTATCAACTTTCAAATATTCAATACAGTATTATTAGCTATAGTCACCGTGCTGTACATTACATCACCATTACTTATTTGTTATATAACTGGAAATTTGTACCTTTTGGCCCCTTTCACCTATTTTTCCCACTCCCTGTCCCTTGCCTCTGGCAACCACCAATCCATTCTCTCTATCTTAAGAGTTTGGTTTTTTGTTTTGTTGTTTGTTTCTTAAACTTCACATATAAGTGAGATCATAGGGTATTTGTCTGTCTCTGTCTGACTTATCTCACCTAGCATAATGCCCATCCATGTTGTTGTGAATGACAAGATTTCTCTCTTTTTATGGCTGAATAAAATTCCATTATATAATGCATACTGAAATTTCTTTATCCATTCATCTAATGATGGACACTTATGTTGCTTCCATGTCTTGGCTATTGTAAATAATGCTGCAGTGAACATGGGGGTGCAGATGTCTTTTCTGATTAGAGTTTTCATTTCCTTCAGATAAACGTCCACAAGTAGAATTGCTGATTATATGGTAGTTCGATTTTTTTTTTTTTGAGGAATGTCCATGCTGTTTTCCATAGTGGCTGCACCAATTTATATTCCCACCAACAGTGCATAAGTGTTCCTTTTCCTGTACATCCTCTCCAATATTTGCTGTTTCTTATCTTTTTGAGAATATTTGATAATAGCTATTCTGAGAGGTGTGATGTCTCCTTGTGGTTTTGATTTGCATTTCCTTGGTAACAGCTGATGTTGAGCACATTTTTATTGTTGCCCATCTGCATATCTTCTTTGGAAAAATGTCTATTAAGCTCCTCTGCCCATTTTTTTAGTTTAGTTTTTTTTTTTTTTTTTTTTTTTTTTTTTTTTTTTTTTTTTTTTTTTTTTTTTTTTTTTTTTTTTTTTTTTTTTTTTTTTTTTTTTTTTTTTTTTTTTTTTTTTTTTTTTTTTTTTTT
>RJWK010002493.1:0-15932 GCA_004363435.1 Platanista minor | reverse complement strand
ACCTTTACATGGTTTAGTTTAAATATAGTTTCAATAGGTCAGAACGAGTAAATAAATTAGCACTGATTTTAATTTATGAAGCCTGGAAAATAAAACCCTTTTAGCAGAAGGAATAATGAGTAGTTTGCTCCTTTTTTCTCAGTGATTCCATTCTATTCCAAGCCACCAGTTCTGGTCTTTGTTGCTGAGCCTAGGAAATCTTCATGTGTCTGTACTCTGTTGTTTCCCAGACTCCAGAAGAACAGGTTGATAATGCAGCTGAGACCAAATCATCAATTAGCAATTCATTGCAGTTAGCAATTCATTGCAGGACATCTAGTTCACAGGACCTTAGAATCCCACCTCTTAGTTCAGGAGACACTAACAATTACATCTGCAGGCATAGCCTCTCAGCACATAGCCCCGAAATTCAATTAAATCAACATTTTGAGCTCTAGCTGTAACATTTAAGTTACTGCCGTACATCTGGTGTCCATCCAGGAGCCCAAACAAAAAGGAAGTCGCAGCTGACATTACTGATATTGGATCAAACAAATAGCCTATTGTTTTAGGGGGGAAAAAACCCTAAATTAAACAGTGAGCCCTTGAAATATCAGAGATTAAGCATGAACAACATCATCAAAAGAAATTTGCTCATTTCTGGGAAGAAACAGTGATAAAAAGTAAACCAAAATGAAAAAGATACACAGGTAATACACACAGAAATCTGTACTTTTCCATAAAAGAAATTATAAAGAACATTTGCTTGATTTATACTTCAACAAGAAAGAAAATTAATCACATTTTTAAAAGTTATATGGAAGACCTCATACCTATTCACGGTCCTGTGTGTGCAGATGGCTATAAATTCCTTCTACGAATATTTACTGAGTATTTTTTTAATAGATTGATTGATTGATTGATTTTTGGCTGTGTTGGGTCTTCGTTGCTGCCCGCGGGCTTTCTCTAGTTGCGGCGAGCAGGGGCTACTCTTCCTTGCTGTGCGCTGGCTTCTCACTGCAGTAGTTTCTCTTGTTGTGGAGCACACGGTCTAGGTGCGTGGGCTTCAGTAGTTGTGGCACACGGGCTCAGCAGTTGTGGCTCGCGGGCTCTAGAGCACAGGCTTCAGTAGTTGTGGCTCACGGGCTTAGCTGCTCTGTGGCATGTGGGTTCTTCCCGGACCAGGGCTCGAACCCGTGTCTCCTGCATTGGCAGGTGGACTCTTAACCACTGTGCCACCAGGGAAGCCCTTATTGAGTATTTAACTTCATATCAGGCACTATTCTAGCACCAGCATTGCATGTTGAACATGTCAGGTAAGATCCTTGCCTTCATTGAACTTACTTTCTTATTGGGATGGACAGAAATATGAAGATGAACGTAAGCTTTAAATTATTTTTGAAATTATGAGTGCTATGGAGAAAATCATGATAGGAAGTGAAACTGGGGGTTAGTGAGGTGAGTGGAAAACTACTTTGGATGGTGGTCTGAAAAGACGTCTTCGAGGCAGTGAATTTCAGCCTGTATAATGAGTAGGGAATAGGCACTGCACTCCAGGAAGAGGAAGAATGAGAATAAACTCTGTGAGCCAGGAAAAAATATTGGAATATTTGAGGAAAAGAAAGGAAAGCAGGGCATCTTGAGTACAATGCATGAGGGAAAGAGAAGTAAGAGACATCGAAGTCAAAGACAGGTCAGGGAGCAGTCCCCCTCAGGCTAGGCATCTGTTATGACTTACAGTTCAGTTTAAAATTGTGCAATAATAGTTTATCCCACTGCTACTTAAAAAAGAGGGAGATGGCTAGGTCAGCTCTTGGCTGGACCTCATATTACAAGAAATTTCTGGAGTTGACAGCTGCCTTCTACAGTGTGGTTGGCATCATAAAGCAGGTGTCAGAAGCAAGGTGTTAGGATGAACAAGAGAGGACTATTTTTGTGGGATAATCCACTCTTCTTTGTCTTTTTCTGAGACATGTTTACAACATCTCTTTGGACCGAGAAGCAGGGAAATTTCTCTGATTATAGAAGCATAAGATTTTGTGCTTTAGCATAAGAGTTTACTAAGATTTTTGTGTAACAAGAATATTTCCTTCTAAACATTGGATATAATTCCCATGGGCTACTGCAGTTACCTTATGTGATTCCTGATTCCTATTAACGCTCATATTTTACTCTCTTTTGAAACCTCGTTCTGGAAGTAGCAAGACCGAGGCAAGGAATGGTTACAATATGAATGTATCTGGAATCAGTTAAGACTTCAGATTTTGGGAATAAGAAAAATTCTCAACAGCTTGGTAGAACAATGCAACAAGATAATGGATGATAAGCAGATGGAAGGTCTAGAGAGGCACTGAGCTTCCAAAAATCCTGTGTTTAAGGAAAAAATACCTACTCATGGAATCTCAGATTCCATGTCAGAATTCCAACATCTAGAAGAACTGAAAGAGGAAAGACTCACTGGCAAAGGGATTTGGGAACAATATCATGATGCAAGTGTGCTCTGGACTCTTGACCAAATGGAAACTTTGAATGAAGCATCCTGGTTCAGACTATAATTGACTCAGAGAACAAGCATATCAGCCTTCTTTGGGTCTTTCAAAAATTTGGACATCAGCTGGAAAGATCACTCCACTGAAAGGAGAGATTTGATTAATTGTGAACTCGCCTTAATGATACTTTTTCTCACACAAGTGAGGAGAAATAAACACCGAGAATTTTTTTTCAGGCTTATGATAGCCAAGTGGAGTGACTGTGACATATTGTTGTTAGACATAGCAAAACAGGAAAATGTTATATATATGGGCTTAACCTCAGTTTTAAAATACAGCTTTAAAAATTTGGTATTGTCAAATATAATGGCTAGGCTCTCAATAATATTACTCAACAAGAATGAAAACAAACATGAAAATTCTCAATCATAAAGCTCAAGAGAAGCATATGGTATTCTCTGGGTTGCCTCTTCTGGTGTAGAACCACACAAGCTGGGGCAACGGTAATCTGGGGCTCCGTGTTCTCAGTGTACTGCACCCAAGGCAGAGCCTCCATTTCACAAAGTAGAAGAAAAGAACCCCCAGTTCTTTACTGCACTAGCCAGGACTACAGGCAGCTGGGGGCAAGATGAGAATCGCTGAAACCCCTTTCTTCCCCAGAAGATAACCCTCTGACCGGGAGCTGGGCTAGGGGGAGGACAGCAAGGCTGTGTTCTTGGGGGCAGCAATTTCCAGTGAACTGTCCCTCTTGCTGAGCTGGGAGGGGGGAGGGAGGGTCTTGGTTCAAATACCACAGACTTGTCTTTCTTACACGACTCTTCACAGGATGCCTTGAATAGATGGTTCTTCATTTCCTGTTTGTCCTTAGGACAATTTCCAGAGCCTTTAAATATTGTTTTAAAAAGGACCTTTATCAGCTTTTCCAGAGAACAAGTCAATGGAGTTCCTCACACTTTCATCACCCTCCGCCGTGCTGTCAATCCATCATCAATGCATTATTCTTTTCCAACTGTATGCGAATCCACATAGTTTATTTTTTTAAAACATCATCGAATAACAGCACAAGTATTTATGCAGGATAATTATTCAGTCCATTTCTCTGTTTCTAAGAAAGCTTTAAGCAGGCCAGTAAGTGAATTTTCTTCTTCTGAAATCTCAGCAGAGAAAGTTCTCTTTCCACTCCTGCAATCTGTGAGTATACTGCCAACAGCAGGTTACTCTTGGTGGTGTGAAGAGAGTTAGCATGATGAAGTTTGTTGATGACAGTCTAAAGGAGAAGATTAAGGTATATATACTGAACACCCAGCACTTAGTATTGCCATCAATTGTGTAAGTGAATTATCGAACGTCTGACTCAAGGAATAGGCTCAGGCAGGTCAATATCGAGGGTGTTGCATTCTTGGGCTCTCTTCACTACCACATCCTAATCTTCCTAATTCCCTACCTCCATTCAACACCTCCATTCAACATTTACAACTCATTTAGAATGCCCCGAGCAGGGCACTGGGCCAAGGTCACTCAGAGACATTAAATAGGGACCCTGCTTGAAAAGTGGTCATGGTCCATTTGATGAACTTGCCCTATGAAATGAGAATGGTAGGAGTGCTATTGTGTCGATTTTCATCCAGTGCCTCTGTGTACCCATGACAATCTGTTTTTCAGAGAAACTTATTTCATGGCTTTTTTTTTCTGTCCTCTGGTGAGAGAAATTAGGGTCCAAAAGGTGAAGAAAGTTGCGAAGAAGCAGATCAGACCCTGAGTGCAGTCTGACCAGACAGCGGAGCAAAGAGCGGCAGCCTAGAGATGGTAAACATAGGAAAGTCTGGGACTTGCTAACTGTTGCCTAATCAGAATGCCAAAGCCTCTGTCATGCCTCTGGTCCTTTTGCTTTTTTATCTTTTGGGCCAAGCCTAATTTGCCTTTTGAAATAACACATTAGCAGGCTTAGAACATTACACCACACAGCACATGTGGATGGTATAGGGAGACAACAAACAGAATCAAAAAAGGACTAAGTCATTTCTAACTCAGAAAAGAAAGAATGCAGACCACCAACACTGACTAATTTCATCTCACTATAAATAGCACATTCACTGAGAAGGCAAATCAGCCAGGCAATGACCGAAGGATGTCTTCAGAGTGCTTGCTTTGTTTCTTTTTGGGAAATAGATTCTTTGACTGCAGTAGCTGGTGAATTAAATGAAGTTCTGACTGCACAGACATCTAACACAAACCAAAGAGATTTCCTGGTTTATCTTATTTGTTTGGTGCAGAAAATCAAGTTGGAAAATGCAGGTAAAAGACATGTTTTTGTCCTAGGACTCAAATGAACTCCACTGGATATTCACATCAAACAAACTAGATAAGCCTCACATCGAATTTTGTTCTCCATAGACAAAGCATAAATGAACAGAAATAGTTTCAGCTAGAACAGTAACACTTTCATCCAGAAAGGTTTTATTAAAAACATTGCCCATTATAAAATTGACCATGTAGTGGAAAGTAAGAAAAAAAGGAATATTTTCATTTATGCGTGGAGAAGCCCTCAGGTTTACATTCTCAGTCTACCAAACTGTAGATTTAATACAAAAAATTTAGAACAGTGTTTTCCCTCTTACAGCTCCTTAGGAATAACTAGATATTAGAAGAGGGAAACTGGAGAGCTTTTGGGGAGCGATACTGAGAGTGATAGCCAACAGGCCAGGCTCTAATCTCCTGTAATATTTGACTTCAAATTCGGCTAAATCTGTGTCCTCCCTACCAGGTTCCAAGCTTGCAAGGCAGAGATTCTCTTTTTTGTTGTTGCAGTTAGAGATTCACTCTTATTCAGTGCTGAATCCACAGTTTTAAAAACACTGCCTAAAACATATTAGCTGTAATAAATAAATGAATAATATTCTAAGATATTTCCAGTGAAGAAAATAATGTTTGGTGGGGAAAGCTACACGTTGTCACCTTTCCTTGGTTTTCTAGAGTCAGCATCATCAGGAAAAGACATGTCTGCATCAGGGAAAGACATGTCTGAGTCCAAATGGGGCAGAGCGTCAGCTTCTTAGCTTGGGGACCGGGTTAGAAACCTGCATTATAGTCATTAGAGCGACATAAATATTCTGCTTCTTCTCCAGCCAGGAGTATGACAGACTTGCACTTTCTCACTTCCTTTTAAGGTTTCTTAAATGTGAACAGAAATGCCATGCTACATTTCTGAGGGCCTGTGCACAATTGTTCATGTTTCCTGCCGTGGTCATTTTGGAAGTATGGATCAAGTTGGAACCTCCATCAGCCAAGGTCCCTGAGTGACCAGGGAGATGAGAGCCTTCCAACCCCTGTAAACAAATACTTTCAAAAGTTATTGCCTGCTTTCAATTCTACTTATTTTTTCCAAAACTAAAAATGAATGGGAGGGCTTTCCTGGTGGCGCAGTGGTTGAGAGTCCGCCTGCCTTTGCAGGGGACGCAGGTTCATGCCCCGGTCCGGGAAGATCCCACATGCCGCGGAGCGGCTCGGCCCGTGCGTCCGGAGCCTGTGCTCCGCAACGGGAGAGGCCACAATAGTGAGAGGCCCGCGTACCGCAAAAAAAAAAAAAAAAAAAAAAAAAAACAACAACAAAGAATGGGAAATCAGTTAAAACAGTATAGAAAAGCCAACAAATGGCATGCTAATCGTATAAGACTAGGTCCACCTCCACAATCTCTCTGGATAACAGCTAGAGTGCTTATTTAGCAGTTTGGATGGTTGGTTAGACTGCCAAAAGGAACTCTGACTTTCTGTACTTAGATCCATTTTATGTCCAGTTTCACAACTTGTCTTACATTTTCTTATAATTACTGTCACAAACCTTAAACTGCAGTGTATTGGTGAAGTTCCTAGGGAATATTCTATAGCTAATAAATATAAAAATACTTTACATATAAAACATTATGAGAATAAAAATGCTTGTAATATGCCAACATCAGATATTCTTGTAAAATGAGATAAGCTATAGGATTTAATAATCTTCTTATTCCTTATCCTTAGGATATTCTGCAAAACAGAGAGGCATAAAGGAGTATAAATATAATTAAAACATCTATTTAAAATATCTATAGTAATAAAACAATAATTTAAGGACTTGTTCTTCAACATGAATAATCTAGTTCTAAATAATTGATATAATTTTGTGTTTCAGATAGCCTTGGGAAAGTGATGAGGTTTAGGATTTTGACTTCATGTGCAGCTGATTTGGAAGAAATGCATCCAGATACCTCTTTTCTACTTTTTCTCTTTTTCCTAAACTAAATTCCCAGGAACTCTAATACTAATATTCTTAGTAACAAAAATCATAGTAATAACAATACATGTACACCTTCTAACATACAATGTCAACAACAGTCAAATTCCTTTTTCTTTTGAACTTCATATGACTACAGCTCAACTCATTTATGTCCCACGACAACCTGATGAGGTAGGAGCTACTATTATTTCTATTTTTAATGATAAGAAACTGGGTGGAAAAGAGTGTCCTGTGTGATGCCCTTGGAGTGCCATACATTTGCTCTGTCTTTTTGACTTTCCCTACACCTGCTACGCCAGCTCCAGATGACCTGCCGCCACACACTAGAACAGAGAAATGCAGGACCTACAATTTGGGCCAAGACACCTATGTTGTAATTCATGCTCTACAGGTACCAGCTATCCTTATTCCAAAATGGGGAAAAATCAATACAATTGGGTCTTTATGAGAATTGAATGAGATAATATATGTTAGCCACTTAGCTTAGTGCCTGCCACATAGCAAATTCTCAATAAATTGTATCAACTATTATAAATTCTTGCTTCTCAGCCACTAAAAATATTTAGGCTATGAAAAAACTCTGCCAATTGACCCATTAGAAATGACTGCTATGGAATTACAATGTACTTTGAGTTCATCTTCTGTGTACTATTTGCCAAAGCAGTATTTCAAGTGTTATTTATCCTGAAGCCTGTGCTAGACCCACTCAGAGTCTGCCACAAAAGTGCAAAGTCATACAGCATGGATTTCTTCATCCGTAACACAGATATTAAATGAGTTTACGAGAAGTCAGCATGAGGTAGATGTTAAGAGCTCAGGTTTTGGAACCAGGTTCCCCAGTTCTAACTCCAGCTCTGCCACTCTTTGCATCTTAGTTTTCTCATTTCTAAAGTAATGCTCATAATTTCTACTTAATACATTAGTTTTGAGGCTTGAATGCATTAATATATGGAAAGTGTTTTGAACAGTGCCTGACATACAGTAAGCATTATATATTTTTTTAAATTGAAGTATAGTTAATTTACTAAATTATATTAGTTTCAGTTGTATAACAAGTTTTGCTAATATGAGTTAATCAAAGCTATTAGATATCAACAATGAGCTTGTTAGCTACAGCTCAGGATTCAGAGAAAAAATGTTGTGATCCATATATGACATCTTCTCTCAAAGAATTTTAGAGTCTTTGGGGAGTTACAGATGCAAACACAGCTAGAAAACCAGGTGGTAAGTAAAATAGAAGATGTACAAAATAGTGCAAGCAGAGAGGCTAGTGGACTTCAGTGATAGAGCAGTTAGGGTAGAGATGAATATTATTTCCATTTTATGGGAGAGAAATCAAAAAGAAAGATGAACTGGTCATGCAGCTACTGAATGTTAGTGGAAACACGAACCTAAACTTCTAACTTTGGACCCCAAGGTTTCCACTACATCATTCTGTTTCTATTTCCCTACATTATTCCTTTTCTCACTCACACATTTTTCTACCTGACAAGCCAGGGGAAAAAAATGGAAGAGAATCTTCTTATCTTTCCACCAAAGGAACCAACCTATTTATATTTGCAACCATACGTTGCAGTCACAATTCACACTCCTGCATAAGGTCAGCACCTCAGTTTGGGGAGTTGACCCCCTTTTCTCTCAACTACTCAATTATTTCACTCCTGAAATTCTTGCCTTTCTCCCCTGCACTATTGTTTTCTCATTTTTAAATTGTTTCTGCTGTCATACTAACATGAGGTAAATCCCATCCCCTCCAGCTTCTGTCCTATTTTTCTGCCTCATTTTATAGCCACATTTCTGGGAGTAATTTATAGTCACTGCCCCACTTCATCACCTCCTCTTCTTTCTTGACTCCATTACAATTAGACCACTTTCCCACCACTTCAATGAAACTGCTTGTTAAGGTCATTTATGAGCTCTAGATGAGCAAATCCAAGAATTATTTCCCAGTTTTTATCTCATGCAACACAGTTGGAGAAATGGATAAATATTAATAAATGAAGAATTGAAAGCCCTAGAGGCTCCCAGAGAAATCTGTTGATCATAGAAGCCTGAGTTTATGAAACTTTATGACCAAGAAGAACACCCACTTGATGAAGTCTTACTGCATCTCAAAAGGAGAATTTAGAAAAGGGTACTCCTAAGATTTGAGACTGAGGTTTAGTCATAGGGTCTTTGTAGAGTGGAAATTGGTTAAGTGTGGCGTAGGTATGGAAGGTCAGAATTTGTAAACTGAGTTTCGACAGGGGCAGGAGGGTGGGGAAAGAAGGTGGTCTTATCTTTGGAATATAGGAGCCATTCAGAATTTATCTCTGGTCTTGTCTTAGAAAACATGAATCTCAAAGAGCTACTCTTCAACTTTCTGAGCTTAGACAGTTTTGTTGTGTGCTATATCAATACTTTGGTCCAGGTTATCCGTGTTGAGAATCATAGTATAGTTTGTTTTGCAAGAAGGGGCTTTTATTCCATCTCAAAAGGATTCTTAGCCCTTTCATATCTAAGGGACCTGGAACCTTTGGTCTGGCTACTCAGTTACTTAGACAGCCCTTTAAGAATGTTTTGATTCTCATCCTGACCCTTAAACTCACTTATAAGCATGCCTATCTATATATTTCCACTTCTAAGAATCAATATTTTTAGATGGATTTTCAAGCATATGTCTTTATTTCCTTGTACAGTGCCTCTTCAATGATATAAATAGCCTCCCATCTGAAGTGGAAGCATTGCCATGGCCTGAATTAATGATCGTGGCTCTAACGGTTACAGGATTTCTCTCCTGGAACATCCCTAAAATCCTAAAAGTAACAAAAAAGCCACCAAGAGTGGAAGCAAACAATGTTCTATGGTTTGTATAATTTACCCCATAGGAAAGACTTAGACCAAAGGATGATTCTATCACTTCAATTATTTTATTTTCTATTCCGCAGAAGTGTAGAAGCTAAAGATTAGAAATGATGGGCAGTCCTATTATGTACTGGTACTCAGCAGTGAGTAGGTATCGCTGAATATCTACCAGTAGTGAAAGACAGAAGAAAGACAAAAAAAAAAATCTAAAAGACTAATAAAACACATTTGCTTTTCCAATATGCATTACATATCTTATGACTCCTGATAAGACCATGTTTCATGTAATTTAATTTTTTTGATGATTCAGTTATCATTATTATCAACTATTTTAATTATTATAATGCACAAAAGCCCTCAGAATCTGGCTAAAATTGTCTTATCTTTTCCCAAATAAGTACTTTTCAAAGGTCTCACTGTATTGTGAGACAGTATAATAACAAACAAAAGTCCTGGAAATATGGAATGAATTGTAGAAAGATTTTAATAAAAATGAATATAACTTTACAACAGACAGTATCAGGGCTTAAAGAATTATGCATTGATTACCTGGAGAATTTTCTTGGGATTAAGACTTCATCTGCCCATGGTGCCAGAGAGCTGACTGCTTGCCCTATCTGAGCATTTGAATGCATAATGCAGAAGAAACCAAGAATGTTGTACTGGGTTATCAGCATGTACTGTGATCTATCTTGGACAAGAGCCAGTAGGGCTGTTATCATCTTCCAGTAGTTAGAACATCATTACACAGTTTCTACAAATAGTTAGCTTTCATTTTGATGCAATTTTAACTGTAGCATTTGCCATAATAAGCTATGTAGGCTAAGAATACTGTCAACAAAAGTGTTAATCAGATGATTATTGTAGCCACTGTATTTGAGATTTTTTAAAGCTGTTCTGCAGCTTAACAAGCATGTGTCTGGCATGACCTTTCTCTGCCAGTGGCAAGTTGTATTCACTGAAGGACAGTAAACATGAAAGGAGAAACTACACATCTTTGTGCTTTAACTTTTGCTACAGCTGTGCTTTGTTTAAAGCTTATAGATTTATGCAGCTCTTCATGGTATCCTTTCCGTCCGTACCTGATGGGAAATATTGATGTTTTGAGTTAAAGAAGATAACCTACTTTCTTTTTCAACATTTCATAAGCATGCCCTTAGACCAGTTGCCTGTACTATCTTTGCTCGTGTTATTTCCTTATTATTAATACAAATTTTGCAAACACGGTATTGAACTTATACTCTTCTGTGGTAACCTTTTATTTTTGTCTATAATGGAGATTTTGATTGTATATTACTTTGATTCTTCACATATTTGTAATTTATCAAGCAGTCATTACCAGTAATTATAAGACAATATATTTTTATCATCTGACATGGTAGAATATTTCCAAGAATTGGCCTGATCCTCTTTACTAATATCTCTTCAGAAGTACAAACTTGGACAAAATGGCACTGATTCAAAATGCTAAACATCTTTGTGTGTTGTAAACTTGATCGGATTAGAAATTAACTTGCAATCCAATAGTAAATTAGGCACTTCAAGAGAAACATTAATGAAATGAAAGAAATAATTTGGTTTTATACTGTATATTAAAGCAGTGATCTACTTAAGAAACTCTGATGACAGGAAAATATATTACATCTGTGAAAATATGAGTCTACAGTCCTGTTTATATGCAATTACAAAATGGGCTGCTTGAAGTCAGCTTTTATTTTTAATGAGCAAAATTAACAGTGATTCTCAGTAGAATCAATTGGACAAAGCTGTAGTATGCCCAACTCAGCATTTACGATTACAAAGTAAATGATCCACCTTCAGGCCTGGTAGTTAGATTAAAAAATAAATGTCATATATTAAGGTAAAATCTAACTGGGAAGGCTGACTACTGCCTGGGGCTAGATTTTATCTAAGTATTTCAATTTACATCACAAATATTAAATACATTTTCTTCGAATTCACATAAGCTATGGATTAAGAAAGCTCTCTATACAGCCAGAAAGTAAACCCTGGGAAGTATGCCAAAAACCTAGAAGAAATCAAGGGGTAAAAATGGAAATCAAAGAGCAGACCTAAAAGGAGGTAGTGTACAGTGTCTTGCCTTGTTTTATCTTCATAGAAACTCGTGTCAGCTTCTTGTGGGAGACATAGCCCAGGCCCAATGCCTTGTGCTTGACACTTGGCTTCACAGTCAGTAAATAAAACTGTCTTCCAACTTCTCTCAGTTCGCCTGACTTTAAATATCTCAACCATCCCACTATAAAAAGTCACAAAAACAATTGTAAGGACAAAGAACACATCATACAAAGGCATCTTGAATCCCTTCACTACTCTCCATCCCCACTGCTCTCCTAGCATCAAAGTCTTTATTTAATCCTACGTCTCAACAGCTATCTGTGGTGCAAATGAACACTTGCAATGTTGATTCCAAGATACTGTACGATCCTGAAGAGGTTTTAGATCTCTCCAAAGGTAGTCACTTTTGTAAAACACATTGTATGCAGCTCCCTTTTAAAATACAGTTCCATACAGAACCCCTTTATATAAAAGAGAAAAAAAAGCAGATATTCCATGATAGAATCGTAGGTGTCAGTCTTAGAGGAACTGCTGGGTTCCCTAAACTATGTAAAAACCTTCAGGAGTACAATGGAGGGGATGTGATGTAGCTATTAGGAGGACGGACTAAGGAGTTAGATTGTCTGGTTTGGAATCTGAGCCCTGCCATTTTCTAACTGTGTGAGGCCACTTAGGCTATGTAACTTCTCTATGTCTTGGTTTCCTCATCCGTAATTTAGAGTTATGAGAATTAAATGAGTTAACATTTGTAAAGTATTTAGAGTACAGCAAGTCCCCTACATACGAACCTTCAAGTTGCAAACTTTCAGAGATGCGTTCCATCAACCTCAGGCGTGAGTGAAATTGCAGCTCGCCCTCCATCTCCTATTGCTGACAATCCTTCAGCTCTACCATCTCCTGCCTCCTCTCCCCCCTCCAGTCAGTAACTCTTCTTGCCTGTTCACTGGATGCCAGCCCCTCTATGCCAGCTGTTGTGCTGTACTACTGTACTTTTCAAGGTACTGGAAGATTTAAGATGTTTTCTTTATTTGTTGTGTTTGTCTTTTACGTATTATTTGTGTGAAAAGTATTATAAATCTATTACAGTTCAGTACTGTAGAGCGGATTGTGTTAGTTGGGTACCTAGGCTAACTTTGTTGGACTTAATGAACAAATTGGACTTAACAAATGTGCTCTCAGAACGGAACTTGTTCATATGTAGGGGGACTTACTGTAGTCATATAAGAGTGTTTGTCTAAAAAAAAGTCTTCCTTAATTTATTCATTTTAATGTTCTTTGAAATGAAGAGTAAGAACATGTACTATTTTTTTTTTTTTTTGGTGGTACGCAGGCCTCTCACTGCTGTGGCCTCTCCCGTTGCGGAGCACAGGCTCCGGACGCGCAGGATCAGTGGCCATGGCTCACGGGCCCAGCCGCTCCACGGCATGTGGGATCTTCCCAGACCGGGGCACGAACCCGTGTCCCCTGCATCGGCAGGTGGACTCTCAACCACTGCGCCACCAGGGAAGCCCAGAACATGTACTATTATAGGAGAAGGTTTTATTGTCCAGGATATTATACTTCCTAACCAGATTATTCCTCTGAAATCTATTATCCATTGGTTGGTCTTATCCTAGAGAAATCAACCACCACGGTGATTCCAGACCTGAACCTGTATGTTTTAAGTGTATTCCTGGGTAATCCCAGGTGGGCTATGCCATTCTACAATACATTCATTTTTGAAGATTAATGAGAATTTTGAAAAAAAACTATAAAAATAATTATTTCTAATTTAAAATCATTTTCTCAATCTGCTCTTCTCTGGCTTTCTCTACATATTAACATAATTAACACATAGACTAATATAGTGTTAATAATATCTCTCAAAAATATCCCAAGGCATTTTCAATGGCCTCCAGCAATCATTGTGCAATTTTCGCTCAGTCTGAAGCAGAGGTCAGCCAACCAACAGTCCTTTACCAACCAAGCTGTGTTTTCTACTTGTATATCTGGAGTTTGAATGAAGCCATCAAAAATCAGCCAGGATTAAAATTTAGGAAGTAATCATAGTACTAGTTTTCATTAGATTTTTTTTGTGTTTTGTTTTGTTTTTGTGATGACTTATAAGCCATTTATTTAGACCTGATATTAAACAGCCAGGTATGACAGGAGAGATGAAGGATGGCGATGCCCATCACACAGAAATGTCTGCTTGTGCAACTAATTGTCTGTTGCACACTGCACATTGCTCTTATTCCTAGCTGACAACTTTGGCTATTTAGAGTCTGTCATTTTCTGGCTTGCAATGTAGATTTTTAATTTTGACAAATATACAGCTGATAGTAGGGCGGAAAGCTTCTGACATAGGAGAGAGAAATAGGGCAATTAATAGCATTTATTTCTGGGGGAAATTACAGGAACTTGCATTGAATTGAAGAAAATGACTGCAAAAGAGGGAAAGCACACTGTGCTACAGAGAGCAAAAAGCACATTCTGTCCCTGTACATTCATTACCCACTGGGTTCAAACGGAACACAGCTCTTTCTCCAGAGCCACCTCCATGATTAGGGCTCTAAAGGATGGTGGCACGGTAAAATAAAAAGCTGGTTGGGAAAACTGCTAGTTGGTAGAACGCATGTTTGAAGTTTTACAGCAGACACTGGGCTTGCATAATACCATCATTACCTGTGACTACATCTGCATGCGTCTAGTTAGAAAAGGTCATTTAATTGCTGAATCTTCTCAAGAAAAAGAAAAAACTGGCTAAAAGAATAAGATGGATAAATGGCCAAAATAATGCCAATATCTATTCAAAACTACATGCTTTCAGTTACTTTCATATTACATTCTTGGCTCAAAGCAAAAATTTCCCTTTCTTCTGCATTTTGCATGTTGGAAATGTGCAAACAGGAAAACAAACAAAATACTACAATGAGAAACTAGTTTTTAAATTCTTATTTATGAGATAATGGTTATTTTTCTGATTACAAAAATGATATCTGTTCATTGTATAATACATGGAAAAAAAGAAAGTGATCATAAGGAAATAAAAATAACCATTAATCAATCTAGTGCTAATATTTTAAGCAGATTCTTTTTCCTGTGTGTGTGTGTGTGTGTGTGTGTGTGTGTGTGTGTGTATGTGTTGGGGGGATATGAGAGTTAATATTTTTATACCCTTTCATTTTACTTAGACTATACCATATAACTTCCCCACATCATACACATATATGTTATATATATTATATTAATATATATTATATGTATGGACACCATGATTTATTTATTTAAACTTTTTACAATTACAGACATTTACATTGAAAAATTTTTAAAGTATTATGATGAATATTGATGCATAAATATCTTGTACTAAGTTATTTCTCTAAGATAAATTCCCAGAAGCATCAAAGCATTATCAAAATGAATGAAGATTTATGTCTCTCAATAACCTGATGCCACTTTCCAGATAGGTTGATCAGTTTATACTAACACCAACAATGTATGCCACAAGTTTCACTCACCATGTCAGCCAAATATTATTATTAAATATATATGTATTCATATTTATGATAAATACATATTTGCCAATTTCAACGAACAAAAACCCAATATCATCCTGTTTTAATTGGCATTTGCTTTAAATCCTTATCTTTATCTCTTGGATTTACGTAACTTGAAGAATGGAACAATCACAGACAGCCTTGCAGAGAGTCCCATGGAATCTATCCTGGTACGTGGACGATGTTCAGTAACCACTATTGACTATGACAAAAGGCTGCCGGACCAGCGATGGACTTGACATACAGTGGTGACGCTGCCTGACTTTGAAGGTGACGGAGCTCAACTGAACGTGCTTCCGTTCACACAAGAATTCTATTCTGAAAACTCGTAAAGTGATTGTATGTTTCGTAATCAAGTCACATATCAAGTATCTCAAAGTAGTGCCCAAAGTAAATGAACTTAGAAATGAATCGTTTAAAAGTTTTTCAGGTAAATCCAACACATAAACTTAATGTTATACACAAATCATCCTGTGTGAGCCTTACAAAAACATTAGGACCAACCCTTTGAGGATGGCCTTTTTCTTAGTTCATTGTAGAATAAGGAAACGGAGGCTTATGATAAGGAATGGGAAGATGATAAGGAAACATCATCTATAAGTAAGTAACTTGTCCATAGCACACAGCTACTGGGTACTGGCTAATGTGTTCTCTCTCTCATAAATATGCATATCTATATATATATATATATATGTGTATATACTCATACATACATATTCATATATACGTATA